>WMED01030887.1:0-10027 GCA_019650415.1 Pipa parva | reverse complement strand
ATCTATCTATCTATCTGTATCTATCTATCTATCTCTATCTATCTATCTGTATCTATCTCTATCTATCTATCTCTATCTATCTATCTGCATCTATCTGTATCTATCTATCTATCTGTATCTATCTATCTATCTATATGTATCTATCTGTATCTATCTATCTAAATTCGACTGTAGAATTCTCAAACAGCAGATTCCCATAGCAAATCCGCAGCAATTTCCCCATTGTAAAGTCGCAACAATTTTTTAATGTTAATATTGTGACAATTTTCCCATAATAAAGTCGTGACTGCGACAATATCCTCATTATAAAGACACGACTGTGACAGTAGAAGCCTATTGCGACTGTCTTTATCTGGTGAATTCACATCTATATTCAACAATTCAGATTATAGTGAGTAACCCCCCCTTAATGGTGAAAACTCAAGTGAAATAGCTAAAAATGGGCAAAAAAGACTACACATGGAAACATATGGTGGAAAATGATTTACACTTTGATAAATATAACCTTGCTAAAAATAATTTTAAATAATTCACCGTTACAAAAGGGTGAATCTGTATTTCATGCAAAAAAAAAAAATCCATATTTAGAAGCGTATATTTAAGGATATTACATTCTGTTTTTGCGAATGTAATTCATCCTAACGGAAACAAAATTGCAAGTCTATGAGACTGAATGTTGCCTAAAAACGGAAGTGCAAATCTGTATTATGTTTGTAGTAATCAAGGCATTTTCATCTTGGAGGGTGTAGAGGACTGCAGTATATACGGTTCTCTGTATGCACATACCACTAACTAGAAAAATCTCTGGCCTGAATTCCTATGGATTAACACAGTACAGGAGTAGGGATCTTTATTCAGGGTTTCTATTCCGAGTACAACTCTCATATTCATGAGGTTATCTGCTGTCACTTTATTTTGAGAACCCAAATATAATTTTAACAATACCAATTTTTTTTTTTTTTTTTTTTGCTTATTTCATTTTAAAAATTTCCAACTGATATTTTTGTTAGCAATGCGGTTGTTTGTTTTTTTTTGCTAGATTTATATGAATTACAGTATTTTCACTGCTGATGGTACTTTGGGGGGAATTCACCAAGCTCCGAAGTGAGGTGCGTAGTGTTCGCCTCACTTCGGAAAAACTGACATGCGCATGCTGATGTCCTGCACGTGGACATCAGCGAGCGCATTAAAGGGATTTCCCTCCCGGCGAGAGCACTTGAGTCTCCTCCCCGGGAGGGGAATCCCTTTAATGCGCATGCAGGACATCAGCATGCGCATGTCAGTTGTTCCGAAGTGAGGCGAACACTACGCACCTCACTTCGGAGCTTGGTGAATTCCCCCCTTTGTCTTTAGTTTTATTATTTTTCTGCAATACCTGTAGTTTTTGCCATTTTTATGAGTCATTTTTGCTGAGAACTGTTCACCATACTTGGAGAAGACCGCTTTAAATGAGACATTTGTGGAACATAGTGAACTTGTGGTGAAAGGGTGAAAAAGAAAAGAATGACTGAACGACACATATGAAAGCAGAAATAGAAATAATCAGCTGTTTCTTTTTTATAAAACCATGTGGTTTTGCAGCTGTAATTATCCTTTTTAAGCGAAATTACCACCAGGGGATAAAAAATGTGCTTGTGCTTCAAAACTATTTATACAGATTAGTACGGTAAACGACTACACTTTCTTTTTAGACTAAAACAAAACAGCAAATCTAGTTTGTCATATTGTATGTTCTTAACCTCAATGCATTTTGCAGCTAACTTTTTAGAGTGGAGCTTCAGTTTAAGATATCTGACCCTACTGGGTTGACAACGTAGCTGTGTCGCTGTCGCTTCCTTTTCAGTAAGTTGGTATTTCACAGCCAGAAAATGCCTCAGGCTCATTAAATAGTAAGCAATTGCCGGCTGTGGAAATGTCTCAGCATTCCCTGCTCATATGGCTTGGACCTAAAGCTCTTATTCTTTGATAATTAAGCAGATGTTCCTGCAATTAATAGGGTCTTAGGTGAAAGGTGACTACTAATAGTAGTTAAGCCGATGTCATTTTGTACAACTAAAGAAACAGTAAAGGGATTAATTAAAACACTACCAAGCTGTAACTAAACTTTTTTTTATGTTCTTATACTACTGCTATTTATTTATATAATAAAAACTGCTTCGTATATCTTTGATTGCTCAATAAATAACTTTCTGTGAGAACCTGTCTCTGAGTCAGTGACTTGAGGGAATCCAATTAAGGACAAATTCCTAAAGCTTATTTGATTTGCCTTTTTAAGCATGCATGCTGGTGATGCAGCAGTTTATTAAATGATGCATATTAAATGAACCTAATGCAGGACTGCATATGAAAACAAATCGGCCCCACAAATGAATTTTCATTGCCGTGCCTTATAAAAAGTTGTTTTATATAGAAAAATATGTGTTATGCAAGTAAAAATGTGCACAATGCTAATGCAAGCTGTTTTGGCATTCAAAGGCCAAAATTATCAACAGAGGCAATATTTTAGGGGTCTAGCAACTATACAGCTGTTAGCATTAAAGGAGGACTATAGTTCAAGAGTATATTCAAGTGCCATTCATTTATATAATAGTCTAATAACCTTTAGGCTGCTCACATGACTCTCTCTTACTGAATGCGAACCCTTTGTTAAGAGGAAGGCAGGGCTAGGGAGGCTCCACCTACAAGATCTAGTAGCTTCCATAACGTTATGTATTTTTGCTTATTTGTGTTTGAATCTTGTAGGTGTGGGTTTTTTTGTTGCTGTTGTGCATTATCTTACTGTTGTCCTCTCATGGCTTTCTGGTGTACCTCTTGTTGCAATTCTGTAACGTACATAAAATCCCCTTCAGCATCTCCTTTATGGCTGACATTTTTATAGGAGATAGCTTCCAGAAAACAAATGTCCCTTTGCCTTTAAGTTTACTGCTACCTTAAAGGACCAGTAACCACAGCAAAATAAAAATTCCCATTTGCATTGGCATGGCACTTTATATTTAAATACAGCACTTGTAAAAATGCAATCTTTCAAGTTGAATTTATGAACTGTAATGCTTTTTCTTTTAACATTTAGTGATGATTCAGTATTATATATTGATCAAACAAACTCCACCCAGTCCCATTGTTTTCTATGGAGCTTTCAATACAAATTCAGAGAGAAAGAGCGAGTTTTAAAGCTACTTTAGGACTGTAATTGTTGTAAGCACGAATAATTGAATATATTAATAACTATAAATGCAGTTGAGGTATTTTCATGTAGAAAATAGGTTTCTTATTTAAGCAATGTTTACTCTTGCCAGTAAATAGAAATTAAAAATTTGCAATAAAACTCTGACTCCTGCTTGTTAGCAGTGCCTGGTATACATTTCCCACTGATTAACCCCTTAGGGTACTTTTTATCTTTCCTGGCTCTTAGTACCAGCTCACACCCCATATAAACACAACACCATTTGAGATGTTCAAGGTAAGCCTTTGCCAGAAAAAGAATCATTCAAATGCAATTTCTTGCAATAGTGAGGCAAAGTCAGTAAAACAGTAGTAGGATGTATTGTCATGTGTTACTACACAATGCTGCCCTACCATCAACCCCCTACTCCGCCCCATACTGGTGAGGTTAACCTGATGAATTCAGAGCAGTATGCCTCGCCAAATTCACTACTTCAACAGATTCTGATGCTCAATGAATAGCTGAAGTACTGTATGTGTGCACGTGTAAAGCAAAGTCCATTGTTTACATTGGTTGCAAATACATCACAGTTGGCTAAATACCCAAATATGGGTAAGAGGCAAATGATTGCTAGTTTAGAACTATTCAGCCTGTTATGAATAAGCCCCTCACTGAATGTTATCAGAGGTAATGCAGAAAGTTGCAAATGAGAACAAAGTACAAAGCTGCTGCTAATGCAGCTAAAAACTGTAGTGAAAATGTAAAGAGTAGTAAAGTACAATGGTATAGAAGAGTATATAGAATGAGAAATGTAAAAAAAATGTGAAAAATATCTCGTGTTGGGTAGTGAAACTTTTATTTACCTCATCAAAAATTGACTTGTTTTTATCAATCTATACCTGTTGGGAATTCTTGTCTAGTTTGTTACTAGTCCTTTACTTGTTTCTCTTGTAATTTAGACTAGTCTTTCTAGAAAAGTTCTCTATGGTCTTTAATATGATCACATTCATGTAAAAAAGTGTCATAGATTAGATTATATTTATTTATTGTCACTGGGAGTGTACAAGTACACACCAGTGAAAAGCATATTTACAGCATTTACAATAGGATACACAGGTTATAGATGTTGCATCACAGAGCAAGATATATCATAAAATGATACAATGTAATATAATAATAAAATAAATAAATAATACATAGCATTTATATAGGCTTAAAGGGGTATGGATTGTTTATGGCGACAACTGCCTCTGGGAAGAAACTGTTCCTAAACCGACTCGTACGGGACAGAAGGAAGGAAGCAGAACAGGTCCCGGTTTGGGTGAGAACCATCAAGGATAATATTAGTTCCAAGTTCTGTCTATACAACGCTTACGATAAATATCCTCGATAGGGGTCAATTCTGTGCCAATGATCCGTTGGGCTGTTTTGACGACCCTTTGTAGTGCATTTTGGTCTCTGGCACAGCAGTTCCCATACCATGCTGATAGACAGTATGTAAGGACACTCTCAATGGTGCATCGATAGAAGTTGGTCAAGATCCTAGTATTAACTTGGGCTTTATGGAGGATTCTGAGGAAGTAAAGTCGCTGTTGGGCTTTTTGGATGGACCTAGAAGAGTTTAGGGATCAGGATAGGTTATTAGATAGATGTACACTGAGGAACTGGAAGCTGTCCACTTGTTCTACTATATTCCGATGAATGTGAACTGGGTGGTAGACATGTTGTTCACTACATCTTCTGAAATCCACTATCATCTCTTTGGTCTTTTTTGCATTTAGTGATAGTGAATTCTGATCGCACCAGGATATCAGGTTCTGTATTTCCATCAAGTAGGCTGACTCATCATTGCCTTTTATGAGGCCCAGTACAGTAGTATCGCCGGCAAACTTGAGGATGCGGTTGGTATCTTGTTTAGGGATACAGTCATGGGTAAAAAGGGAGTAGAGAAAGGGACTTAATACACATCCTTGAGGCAGACCTGTGTTCAGACTGATAGTGGAAGAAAGGGAATTATTCATCCTGGCAGTCTGACAACAGTTTGTCAGGAAGTTGAGGATCCAGTTTTGCAGAGGTGTAGCTAGTCCAAGGAGATCCAGCTTTGGGATCAATTTGGATGGCATGACGGTGTTGAAAGCAGAACTGAAATCTATGAACAACATCCTGACGTATGCATCTTTGCCCTCAAGGTGCGATAGGGCTTCATGTAGGGACAGGGCGATGGGGTCCTCGGTGGATCTATTCCTGCGGTAGGCAAACTGATATGGGTCCAGGGATGCGGGTAGGTTAGATTTTAGGTGGGATAGCACCAATATCTCCAGACATTTTGCGAAGAGTGAGGTTAGACTCATCAGACTGTGCAGAAAAACAGTCAAATTCAGCCACTTTCACGATAATACATCCATTCCATTAGGCATATTAAGAGAAGCAGAGAACTTCCATAAAATGGTCAAAATCTTTATTTAGGCAAATCGAAAAGAAAGGAGCATGTACTCACCAGCTGGTTCTCTGCTCCTCTTAATATGCCTAATGGAATGGATGTATTATCGTGAAAGTGGCTGAATTTGACTGTTTTTCTGCACAGTCTGATGAGTATGATTTTTTCTATTATCTGGTGAGCAGATTTATTTATCAAAAAAACACTAGAGGTGTTTTAACCGTTTTATTTTTCCTCACTACCCTTCCCTCACTTATTATATGGTATATGTGTTGGGGTTTCCACACCAATTTATTTCTATTTGATAAGGCACTTAGTGCCGTTTTTTCATTTTGCGCTTTCCTTCCAGCAATTTCTATGTTATCAGATAGGCCACAGTAGTGTAAGGTGAAATAACTGCCCAAGACCATAGCCTGCAGCAACAATACAATCTGGGAAACATAATGTGGGAAAATTCTATCTGCATGTGACCTACTGACCTACAGTTTTATAATCCCACAAATCTCTGATGCTTGTGATTCCTTTTTATAAAAAGGTTACAGTTGGTTACTGGGATATTTTAAAGAAATATCCATGGGTGGTATGTTTTAGGCCATTAGAACACTCTAGCTTTGATAGAGTACAAGTTTATAATTTTGCAGCCTTATGTGTTCTTAAAGAACAAGTAAAAATTGCTATTTCAATCGGCATGACAGTTATCCCTTTTGCAGAATTTATGATCATAATTGGTTTGTGTTGTCTCTCTCTGCTGGTTGCAGCCAAATTGGGCTTTTTGGAGCACTTTGTGTGTATGACTATATATATATATATATATATATATATATATATATATATATATATATATATATATATATATATATATATACACACACACACACACTGTATATATTCATACATACTAGGAAACAATAGGACAAGGCAGAAGATTGCAGCCATCTTTTAACTGAACAATCACAATGGAAGAAAAATTAACTGAAAATAATAGAAATGAAGAATTAAACCTCAAAAATAACATTTTACCTGTACTATATAGGAATAACTGCCATGCCAATCCAGAATGATTTTTTTTTCATTTACTAATATTACTGGTCCTTTAATGCTAAAGACAATATGGGTACACTATTTGAAGCATCACATCACAAACAGGTTTAGGACTGTTGCTGTTTCAGTTGCAGTGGCCACTTTCAAACATACCCCCTTAGGAGTGCAGGCCTGCTTAATGTGCTTGTAGGGCACAGTAAATGCACCCAAATGTAAACAGATTAATATAATGTAAACATTTGAGGGGTTATTCGCTAAAGTCTATAATAGGATTATATACAACAATAATAAAATGGCTGGCAAACACTGAGAAATATATGAGAAGGGCATGCGAGTTTTTACATGCTTGTAAATTAGTTATACACATGGGCATCCACAGAAATAAATCCTGGGGGGGCGGCTTCATGACATCAGTGGTATGTGATGCATCAGAAGTAGTCCTAAACTCCCAATGTGTCCCTCTGTCCTGCTTTATCTGCTTAATGGACAGCCTCCGCTGTGGCAGGATAGAAGGGCACATCAGGTGGTTAGAACTACTCGATTTGCCCCATTTCATGACTGGCAGCCTTCAAGACAATTATATGAAGCCATGGTTACATGCATGTGTTTAGAAACACCTGCGTGCATTCGTTTTTAGTGTATTTCACTTTATTTCCCAATATTAGTAAATAGAATATATGCATATTGCCACTGTGAAATAAAATGTTAGTAATGGACTAAAGTGAAAAAACCGTGGCATTTACCAAAAATCACAATAAATATATTTTATATTAACTATTATATTTAAACACTTGATTGATTTTGAGCTTTTGAAAAACATTAGGTCTGACAGTTTCCTAAAAAGTATGTTTTACTCTGGATGAGTGTAATATTTCTTTAATGTGGTTATACGCTGCAGAGAAAAAAAACTGCTCTGACCAACCTCCTCCTACAGAGCATTTTAGAATTACAAATCTTTCCATCAAGATATGGAAATGTTTAAGCATAGATCTGTGGGTGTTAAGACATGCTCCATCACACTTTCAAGGATTTTAACCTGAGACGGGAGTCAAATAAACAGCAGCTAAGTGTGCAGGCAAAAAGCACAATATGGTGATATACAGTATATTTACAGATATGTTTATACCTTTTTAAAAGTTACATTTTTAAAATGAAGAATCAACAACAAAATACTTGTGGAAGCAATGTCACTGATGAATTTACATTTAAGCATTATTAGCCCGCTATAACTATAAAACAATCCACAAGTAAAACTTGACTGGTTGACCACAGAAAATGATATCTCAGTGTTATGATAATAAGAACTTATTTTGTTCGACAATTTCATTTTGTTATATTGCATCGGAAGCATTATGAATATGCTCTTGTGAATTCATTTCATCCAATCAGATTATTTTCATTGGAACTGGGTAATTTTAAAGAACTGATTTAGTATTTTTTTCTTACTTCAGTAATACTTCAAGTAAAGAATTACAAGCATTCATCTTAAAGTAGCTGTGATAACACCACTCTTAACCATTGTGCGGCACTGCTTTACTTTGGTTTTTTACATTTTTTTTAAAGAACTTTTAAAGACCTTTAGCTAGTCTCAGCATGCATGATGCTTATTTAAGAAAAAAAAAAGTTGGTTACATTCCTAAATGTATGGCTATGGGGCATATCCACCCACCCACTTCCCCCCCCAAAAAAAGAAACTGCTCCCTGTTCACTAGCTGTAATCAGTTATCAAAACATATACCTGCAATTAACAGTTTAAATATGGATGTGTTTTATGTCTGGGTGCACGTCATAATAACCAAGTACACGGGATTGCTGTAACCCCAGGAATTGCCTACAATTCAACTCCCACTCTGATCTCTACCTGTAATAATCAAGCAATTTAGAAACGCATGGCATGAAATGGTTTCAAATTGACTGTGATTTGCTCAAAAAGATTTTTGCACAGAATCTCCATAATAAAGATGATAAGCAAGGAAACAGTAATGACCTGGAATTCAGCAGCATTTTAACTCTACATCACTTTCATTTTAAAGGGAAGCTTTTTTTTTTTGGTATCACTGTTTATTAAAAACCATTATCAGATTTTGTTGAAATTTTAGTAATGCAGTTTAATTTATTGTAAGGTCATAAGGAAACTCCTGATATATCACTATTAACCACTAGTCACATAACACCCAGCTTGCAACAGGGAGTGCTCTACATTTTTCTGTAAGTTTTGTCACTTTGAGTAAGTTGTCCTGGGAGACATTAGCCAAAACCAGTTTGTACAAACTTTGTTTTTCTTTCAGCTTCCTTTGACTAAATTTCTTTATCAATATTATCTTAACAATACTGTATTGTTTACTTTATAATTCTTACAGAGCAGGCAACAACAATAAAATGTGTGTCTTGCAAATAAAAAAACAACAGTGTGGTGATAAAAGGACAAATCTCTTTCGGAAATGCTCTGCTAATAATCAGGCTGTTATAACCATATGATTACCAGGCAGTTAAACCACCAAGAAATCTGCTCCAAAAATACAGACATTTATTTAGATACATTTGTGTTTTCAGTGATCTATAATTAATGGCAATGCACCAAAAACCAGTAATAGGTTCCAAATTCATAATAAATCCTTGGCTTTTATTTTCTCTTGCATATTTAACCAAATCCTAAGGCTAGGACGGCTTTCAAAATATTTCTCCAAAGGAATTGCCATTCAGTTAAAAAAATAAAAAATGGATGCATGGAATCCCTCAATTTGCAGGCACGTTGTCATTAGTTCATTTATTTACAGCAGGGGTCCCCAAACTTTTTACACCGGGGGCCAGTTCACAATCCCTCAGACTAACGGAGGGCCGGACTTTAAAAAACCTATGAAAATCCCTATGTACACTGCACATATCTTGTTTTAAAGGACACAAAGTCAAAAAATAAAAAACAAGTGTTAAAATACTTAACTTCTACTGAGCCGATTGATTACAGTTACAGCATGAGCTGTTCTATAATTAGCCGGCTCCCAATGCTTCCCCCGACACCTCCTGTACAGCGCGCTGGCTGACACAGAAGCCAGCGCGCAGCTCCTTCTTCTCCTTCCCTGGCATCATACATCATTACGCTCATTGCGGGGAGCGTTCTCATTGGCCCCCGCACTGAACGTGATGATGTTTAAGCCCTAAACACTCAAGGTGTAACAGGGTGGGAGGAGCTGCGGCGCTGGATTCTCAGTCAGCCAGCGCTGTAAAGAAGCATCGGGGGAATCACCACGAGCCGACTAATTACAGCACAGCTCATACTGTGACTGTAATCACCCGGCTCAGTATAAGGTTAGTATTTTAACTCTTAATTTTTTTTAATTTTAGTTCTCCTTTAAAGTAATAAAACAAAACAAAATGGGAACAAATAC
>WMED01030885.1:0-10027 GCA_019650415.1 Pipa parva | reverse complement strand
GTAAGTGTGCTAGGGGACCCTCTGTGGAGTTGTACTCTTTAACGCTTTAAGTGCGGCAGTGACATTAACCATTTATTGGCCTAGGAATCTGATGTACCTTAATTCTTCTATGGTTCATGGTTTAAAATGTACCTCCAAGAATAAAATAAATACCCAAAGGATACTGCGCATGGTTCAGTGCAGCTGATACCATGCAGAGGCATATCATACAGTGAAATTACAACAGGTTAAGAAATAAACCTGCTGTGAAATTGCAGATAATGGTAATCTGTAGAAATTAATCAATTTTCTTTCAATGTGCTGACACCTATACTGTATTAGGAATTGTTATCCTCACTGTGCCCTATTCTCCATACAAGCATACAATTCTTGCTCTGTGACAGGTGTATTGTGTGGAGAAATACATGATTATTCCTTGAAGTCAGATGGAGCAGAGTTGACCTTAGTATTTGTGACCAACGCCAATATAACTATGAAAGGATTTAGCCTGAGATTTTCATTCTGGGAGAAACAAGCAGGTAAGAGCTTGTGAAACTAAAGTCTTCTAATAAATTACATTTGTTCTTTTAGCCTACATGCCAGCCATACAATAAACTCACAATCTGTCACTTGCAAACCACCTATTTGATTATTTCTGCTTCTTCTGCAGAAGAAGCCAAATTATTTCACAAGTACATAGCAGACTTAGAAGCATTTCAGCTCCACCCCCTGCTGAGAGCCAGTGTCCTGGGCACCAGCCTCTGTAGAGCATGTGTAAAAACTGTCATGGAGTAGAGTATATGCCTTATTGATATACACAGTTTAATGCACCATGTGACATTTCTCAACCAGTCAAATAATGTGTGATGAATCTATGTCAGGGTTCATTAGTATGTTAATGAGGATACAATATAGCAGCCATGAGATACTAAAACCAGCTGTTCTATAATAAAAACATTATAACCCAAAGGTACTGATTTGCTGCTTCATATTATAGAGGTTTAGGCTGGCAGACCCTGCCTTTTAGCATATTGGTTATAGTTAGGGTTAATTGGTTCTTCTTTAAGATACTTTTTTTTTAATCAAGCTGAGATGTGAGAACATTTTCAATTGCTTTGGTAAAATGTAAAGGAGTCATTTTTGGCTCCTTCAGTTTGATCCCTCTGAGAAATCTGATTGAATTGAACCTAGAATTTCCCTATGCCTAAGATTGATCGTTACAGCACCTGATACATGCATGTGTTTCTCTCTTCATAGGCACTGCACAGCTAGATGGAGAGGTTTCTTCTGTATGTAAGAATCAAATCTATATTTATAAGTAGGGTTTGCTACTGTATTTTCCATATGGGCATAGGTTCTTCAGACATTCCAGTGTCTGTATATTTGTGTTTTTGTGTACTATGTTCCCCTTGTTTATTTGTATATTTGTGTTTTTGTGTGCTATGTTCACCTTGTTTAAGATGAAATTAAAATATTGCCTACTAGTTCAGATGAAACCGTCCACTAGAGAGAGGAAGGTAACAATGATTGCTTTTTGTCAAGCAATTTTTGAAGGGATATTATCATCCCCAAATCTGCTAATTTTAAAATAACTTAATTTTATTTTTGGTACGTCCATAGATGGCACTATATTATATTTTTTGGTCTGTTTTTATTTCCTGGATCTTTATCTTCTGATCTCCTCAGCTTGTCCCATACTGGACCTCCTTGAATCATCAGATCTTGATTTAGCAGAACTTGCATTACCAAGCTTTGCTGGTGGATCATATCAAAATGGCATGGACTGCCAGTGGGTTGTCTACTCAAGATCTGGGAAGAAGCTGAAACTCCAAGTTACTTCATTGAACCTGGAAGATTCCCCGAATTGTACATGGGATTATCTCAAAGTCTATGATGGCCACAAAAATGAATCTCAACTGCTGGGTAGAGTCAACCAAATTGTATTTAATGATCAAGAGAATATCAAAGATGTATGTTTTAAATATTTGCCTAGTAAGAACTTGGAAGAAATTAGGAAGCAGGGGATATACCATTTTACATACATCCTCCCCTAATCTTTAATTTGCATTTGTGTTGATCTAGTAGAAAGGACCAATATTAACATTCTGGGCCTCTGGTGCCCTCCTGTGTCCTGGAGACAGATTACACTGTACCTTTCACATACTGTAATCTAGAGCGTCCAGGGAGCAGGTCCCCAAACTATTGTCTGGGACACTGGTAGAAAAGGTTTTGGGTTTAGAGGAATCTTTTCAGTGACAAATAATTGTGTCTGAGAAGATCCCAACAGAGGTTGGTACTATCCAGTGTCATGACTTGCAGTTGATATCTAACAATTTAGAGCAATCTCCTTAGTTTCTGATATTACTTGTCCTTTAAAAGGAAAAATCTCACCTATTTATAAATGGGAAATGATTAAAGTATTGTCCTTTTTAGCAGCCCAATTTGAATATCTAATTCTGAATAAGTAAACGAAATATTACTGTTTTCCATATACTACATTTCCTGCAAATGTACCTGAAATTCTGCTGTTTTAAATGTTTGTAGCTAATCTTTGTGGCCAAATAACAGATCTAACCTTGAAGTCAACTGGCAGTATCATGACCCTTCATTTCCACAGCGACGACTCGGTGGTGGCCATAGGGTTCCGGATTCATTATGGTGACTTGCCCGATTCTCCTGTTGAAACACATAAGCATCTGAAAATTGACAGAAAAGAAAATGAGAAAGAGTGGGTAATCAGTCCATTATCTAAAAGTAGAAATATAATGGTGAGAACCAAAGAAAATTCTGAGGTTCAAAGTTTAACAGATAATTTCCTTTCCAGATGGTTTTCAGGTACCACAAAAAAAGAGGCAATTTGTTTTCTCTAACACCATGCAATTACCCAGGAGTCAATGTTTGTAACACCAATGTCTTACTCTATGGGGGTAATTCAGCAATGTGCGAAGTGAGCTCCGGATCCTTCGCATCACTTCGCAGAGGCTGTTATGCATTCGCTGATGTCCTGCACGCGGACATCAGCAAACGCTTTAAAGGGATTACAGTCTCGGCGAGGCGACTCGAGTGGTCTCGCCGAGACTGGAATCCCTTTTAAAGCGTTTGCTGATGTCTGCGTACAGGACATCAGCGAGTGCATAACAGCATGTGTGAAGTGAAGCGAAGGATTCGGAGCTCACTTCGCACATTGCTGAATTACCCCCTTTGTATCTCCTCTTCTTATTGCCACTAGCATATTAGTAAACTTTGTTGCTTAAAGGGATTGTGAGAGGTATCTATGTCTTGCAATTGTCATTGTACTAATAGCACTAGGCCAGTGATGCCCAACCTATGGCCTGCGGGCCATATCTGGCCTGAATTCTGAAACCCGAAATGTTGTGTATATGTGCGAATTTGCCAGCTAAAGATAGTCGTAATAGGCTGTTACTGTCGCAGTTGCAACTTTTTACTATGGAAAATTGTTGCAGCTGTTACTTTGACATTTGTCGCTATTTTAAAAGTCACGACTTGAAAAGGCCCTTGTAATGCATGTCACAATTTTATATGGCCCCCAGGCCAAAAAAGGTTGTTTATCCCTGCACTAAGCTCTCAAAGAGAGTAAGAGAGTGCTGGAGTCCAACATTTTATTACATTCATTGACAGTCTAGCGCCATGACGATTGAAGTAGTTACCGTATTCATTTTTGTGGAAGTCAGAAGTGGCAGGGGTCTGTTTTAACAATAGATAAAAGATGGCACCAGTCACAATGAGCAAAACACAAATTAATAAAAATCAGGAATTCAGACTCAAAAATAATTTCTTACTGCATGGGTATAACTGCCATGCCATTCCAAATGGACATTTAACATTTTCAAGGAGCAGGAACTAGTTATTTATGAGCGATAACAAATTTTAACACCTCTTCTCATAAAATCTAATTCAAATCTCTACTGCTCAAAGATCTGAGGCTATGGTTTGTATTTTTTTGTAGAAATGTGTGTGGGAATACAACTATAGATCCTATGATGTTTGGAAAGTCAAACAAAATAGCCAGTGTGATCAAAGATGAAAATGGATTTGGTCGTGTGATCGGAGGACAGCAAGCTCCCTTGAAGTCTTGGCCTTGGATAGTCAGCATTCAGACCAGAAGGCAAAAACACTACTGTGGAGGAGTGCTCATCTCTAATAAGTGGATACTTACTGCAGCACACTGTGATGTCAGGTGAATTTTATACACATGGAATGAATGTGTCCAGAGAATGACTGAAATGTACCACTCTAGAGACTGTGGCTGTCAGGATCTCCTCAAGCTAGCATTGCCAGGATATTGGGTCCTGGTGCTCGGCATTGTAAAGGAATACTCCGGCCAAAACTGAAAAAAAAAACATTTGCTAATTTATACTAATTACTAACTTCTAGTAAATGCGTTTTTTTTTTTTTTTTTCAATATTGGACAAAAAGTTCACTTTCTTAACTGCAAGGAAGTGCTGTCCAGCACATCCTTTTTGCAGACTCCATCTTCTTTGATGACGTGCGCGCTCTTTCATGTGAATATTAGGAAATGCCAATGCAGGGCTTCACAGGGAGAGCGACTGCAGAGGAGAACGCACCTCAGATGGACTGCCTGTACAGGACGCCGTAGAGTCTCTGGCACAGAAAGAAGATGGAGTCTGCAACAAGGAAGTGCTGTATAGCACTTCTTTACAGGTAAGAAAGTGTACTTTTTTGGGCAAAATTAAAAGAAAAACTTATTTACTAAAAGGTAATAATTAATATAAATTAGCAAATGCGTTTTTGTTTTTTTTTCAATTTTGGCCGGAGTGTTCCTTTAATGCTAATTCACTGTATGTTTTTTTTTTAACTGTTTACCCAGTAATGCATAAACTGTTTCTGCCATGCAATATGTACATTGGATATTTTGTGACTCGGGAAACTAGATTGTAAGCTCCACGGGATTGGGTCTGAAGTGAATGATGAATCTCTATAAAGCGCTGCGTAACATATCAGCGATATATCAATACAATACAATAAGAGACTAGGAATCTACTGGGTCTATGGTTGCTGGCACTTTACTTTTTACAGAATCTAATAACTAAAGGCAAACTTAAATGGCAAATGGAAACAGAACAGAAAATGTAAAAAAAAAGTCAAAACCAACAAAATAAATGAAAACCAGTTGCACATAATAGTTAAATATGGCAATCTACAACATACTACCACAGTTAAGTTGAACATCCCCTATGATACCTCTGCAGATCTTGATACCATTATTGTAATTAGACTTTATCCTAATACATTATTTAACTCCTTTCTTCCTTCTCAGAGTTGGCTCAGACAGAGTGGTTGTGGGATATACAGACTTGTCTGGCGCTAAAAACACTGGTGCTGTCGTGATCAGATCATATGTTCATGAACTTTATGATCCAAATGCATTACCTCCCGTTAACGATCTCCTCCTTCTGGAGCTGAAGACACCTGTCCTCCTAAGTAAGAGATTGAGCTATGAAAATGTTTGTTTTTTTTAAAGTGAAAAAAAAAATCATCCTCTTTCTCTAACAAGAGAGATCCACTAAGCTTTGCTCCGTCATAACCTAAATTGACAATCCAGCAGCTAAGGAAGCAGTGCATTTTGGTATAATCCAACTCCATAGTGGCAGGAATAGGAAGCAACAATTTCATTAATTAATGCTATATCCCTCAGTGCACTGCAACATTAGGTTTCTTAGTGAAGTTTATTGTCCTGTATCATTATAAACCCAATTAACTATTACACACACACACACACACACAGGTGTGGCTTATTGGACACATCATTTTACACTATCTCCCTGACCGTTATTGGATAAAGGGAATTATTGTCTGCTAGATATCTGATGGAATCCATTATTGATTATTTTATTGCAATGTACACTGGTTTCCACGCTCAGTGGATTATTTGTTTCTACACGTTCCCATCTTTGTACATGGAAAACTACATGACCTGTTCCTCAGACTTTCAGAGGAATACATCCACATGGGAAAAATTTGCAGGACTTATAACCCATAGCAACCAATCAGAGCCTGGCTTTTATAATTCTAACTTCCTTATACCCATAAATAGTCACTGTTGTTTGTTTACTAGACCTCTGTAAAGTTTGCCCCATTGATGAATCCACCTATTTATGTGCTATTGTGGTCCAATTAAACTGCCCAACCAAATGTTACCGTGCACGGATATCTGTTTATTTGGTTTTCAGCTATGAATTCTGCTCAGATCTACCAGGGTATAAATTAAGTTTCTACAGGAATTCTCTCTTTTTTCCAATGAAATTAAGTTTGGAGGCAATCAGTTAAAATGTATTATTAAAGAAGCACTAAGACTAAAATGGATTTTTCCTGCTCGATACTCCAGCAACATAAATAAACTAATTATGTGTTGTATTTTTCTAGATGATTCTGTTGCCGTGATCTGTTTGCCAGGGAAAGTGGAGAAATTGACAGATTTAGATTGCATGATCGCAGGATGGGGGGCCACTGTTGCTCATGGTAAATATATACAATGTGCCTTGAATGCTAAATACTTTCTGTACATCTAGCACTCTAAGTGCAATGTACAGGAACTAGTACTGAATTAGGCTGGAGGACACACGTCATATAGGGCAGATGTTGTGTAGCATAATGCTAGGGGTGTTCATGTTGAAGCTATGAACACTGTACAAAGCAGCATGGTTTCACTTTGTTACTGAATCTCATTGTTCTTTCCCAGCTACCAGCTTTCCAACATATCTACAGCAAGCCAAGGTACCCATCCTGTCCAGTAATTCCTGTAAGATGTACTGGGGCTCAGACATCACTGATAAAAATGTGTGTGGAGGAGCAGCAGGAGCTTCCTCATGCAAGGTATGTAATCATGCCTTTTTATGTCAGTGGTACTGTCCAGCCTAGACATATTATGTGGGTGGGATGACTAGGGACTCCCCTTTTCTCCATAGACCTAGTTGTACAATGTGAATTTTGTCCATTTATTTGGCAGTTACATTCCCCAGTCGGATATGCTTCTATAGCAGCAACACACTAAATACACTCAGATCTTACACCCTTTTGGGTGGGGACTCATTTTTAAAGAGGTATGCAATAATGACAATATGAGAGTATTTAGTGTGTTGAAACTTCACAAAAAACATTGTGTCAGAGGGTGAAGGCCTCCCAAAATTATTGTGCTACCTCAACCTTCAAACAGGAAATTGTAATCTTTGCCCCCTAGGTCAAAGAACAGGACTTCCCCCAGAGCCTTTAAAGGATCTTCATTTCCTTCCCCCTTAAGGCTCTGTAATTTCCCATTTAAATGTTAAAATTTGGAAACATGAAATGCATCCTTAAGATCCAGACTCTCTAGCCAATCTTCTGGGGGCTAGATGGTTGATTGAGTTCAAGAACTCCATTTTTTTCCTGACAAAGAAATAGATTCAGCTTCCTCATATCTAAATACAGTTTGAGGGATCCATTTGCCTTTCTTTCTTTCTTTTTTTTTTTTTTAAGCACCAAAAACACTTCTGAATAAAAAGAGCCTTTGATTTGTAGGCTGTAAAAGTTTGCTTAATTTAACTAAGAACATTAAAGTGCCTCAGGAAGACCAACTCAATAATTCAGCTTCACAAATTCCTTTTACAGATCAGAGTACCATCAAAGAGAACCTTTCATTTATACATTTAAGTCAAACATTTCAAAGAAATATCTATCTCATTTAAACTTAATTTCCTTGTATCAAACATTCTTGGCTGGTGTTGCCTTTTATGACCATTTCTGCTAAATTCTTTTGTGTTTGAACTAGTTTTTGTGGTTACTACTCTCTATTTGTCTTTAAAGGAGAACTAAAATTCTTATCAGTCAAGAGTAGATCCAACTTGGGAGGGATTTATTTACTTTCTGATATCTATATATTTTCTCCAGTGCTGCCTACTGCTTCTAGCGATCTTCTTCTCTTCACTTCCTGCAGCATGATCCTATTCAGGTTCAAGCCTCCTCTTCAACATCACTGATGTGAGCAAGCACAGAAGCAGTATTATGACCTTCTACATCAGCAATGTAGAAGAAGAGGTGGAAGTGAAGGGAATTGAGGCAAGTGGAGACTGAAGAAAAGAAGATTGCTAGAAAAAAATAAGGAGGCAGCTCTGGAGAACATTTATATCTGTAAGCAGGGCCACCAACAGGGGGTACAGGGGCTACTGCTGTGGGGGGCCCCACCACTTCAGTAAACCAGGGTAGCCCAAGCAGACATATGTAGGCTTCAGAGTGTTGTCCAATGGAATACATGACCTACTGAATTCTAAGCAATGCGACTGAGAATTTATTAGTGTAAATGGGGGTGTAAAATCATTTCAGGGGCCCCCATTTTCAGGTAGTAGGGGTATGATTTTTGATGACAGCCCTGTCTATAAATATATAAAGTTCTCCCAAGCTGAATCACCCGTAGACTGATGAGTGTTGTAGTTTTTCTTTAAATTGGAATTAACACAGGATGTTGCCAAGCAATGTACCTGTTTTCTATAGGTGCACTCTATGTTTAAACTTTTAGGAATGCTGTGTGACTATTAAGCACATTTTCTGGTTATTTGTTTGCAGGGTGACTCTGGAGGACCCATGATTTGCAAGATGGAGGGTCGCTACTTTCTTATTGGTGTGGTGAGCTGGGGCAGTGACAACTGTGAAGTTGACACACCAGCAGTATATACATTAATTTCTGAATACTTAGATTGGATATACAGACATACAGATTCTCAAAATAACAGTGTTAAATAAAGAATTAGAACACAATACCATGTTTGTATGGACTTTTCTTAATACCTTGATTAAAGGCCATATTCTTCTGAATCATGGGGGACTGATTTTTACAGAGTTCTAGTAACCAAAGCAACCAATCACCTATTAGTTTTCACTGGAATAGGTGAGCTAGAATGACATAAAACCAAGTTTTGATTGCTATGGGTTACTAGACCTCTGGCAACTTTGTCCCTGTTGATGAATTCCTCTGATGGTGTTTACCAGTTTTACTGCTCTATGATCCTTTTGACTTTTGGTAGTTTCTGTAAATGACAATAAGAGACCTTTATTTCATGCATTTGACATGTGTGCATTGGCATCAAGTGACTGAATATCCCTTAGCCTGGACCCTTTTATGACTGAAGAACTCCCAAACCAATCCAAACTAAAGATGCAGGGCCTCCATTTTAATAATGAATGGTGGGTCCTATTACTTTCGTAGGAAGCTGTCTCCTGACAAGTTGCAGCAATCTCTGGAATCTCACAGTCTGGACTTAGTCATTCAGACAATATGATGGCTGGCTACACCACAATGGACTGTATTCCATGCAACAGGTATTCTCACAATCCTTTCTCTTAAAGGAATATATTATGGTGCACACCAATTCACTTTCTTGGATGTTAGGAAACACCTCTCCATTTATGTAGAATATTGAAGAGTAGAATATGCACATACATTTTGCAGATTCTGTTGTATAATCCTTTTTATTGGACCATAGGTGCAAGGTAGAAGTGCAATGTTTTGGGGGTATAACCACCCTTCGTTAGTATGTCTTTTTGCCTGTTTTTATGACTTTGTAATTCACTTCTAATTTATAAATTCAGTATTACTTGAGAAAGGGAGGACATACCTCTTGAAAGCTTGTCTCTTGGAAGCATGCAGGTTTTCTATGCATTGTTTTAAAGGAACAAAGAGGTTACCTTAAAGCAGTGGTTCTCAACCTGCGGGTTGCCCGATCATCCCACAGGGGTCGAGAACCGCTGCCAAGCATGTAACTGCCTGCAGGACCCCTTTTATAAGGGTTCCTGCGGGGTGACATCGGGCCAGAACGTCACGTGATGCGTGTACGTGATGACGTTTCGCCCGAACGTCATCACGTGATGCGAGTACATGATGACGTTCGGGCGAAACGTCACACCATGACATCAGCACCTGGGGTCACGGTTCTCAAAAGGTTGAGAACCGCTGCCTTAAAGGAACAGTTTAGGCACCAACAGTTACAGTGGGGAAAAAAGTATTTAGTCAGTCACCAATAGTGCAAGTTCCACCACT
>WMED01030884.1:0-10027 GCA_019650415.1 Pipa parva | reverse complement strand
ATGTGCAAGTAAAACCTTTCTTCCCCAGTGCTAGACCTTAAAGATAAATTAACGGAGTACATTCTTACATTCTATGATACCAAGAAGAAAGGAGAAACTTTTATGTTACACCAAAGAAACTAGGAATTTAATTATCTTATACTGGTCTGTTACATTTCATTACAGATAACAAGATATTACATTGTGAACATAGGAGTACCAAATTAAATTAAACTAATTTTAAAAATAATTATTTGGTTACAAATGTAAGCCTTTTTTACCCAGGGATTCAAGAAACTCAAACTGCATTACAAACACCGTTGAAGCAGTGGAATTTGCCATTATACTTACAACTTTTGAAAAAACAATGAAACTACACACATATTACTTTCTAATCCAGGTTGAGTCTAAAGCCCTTGCTGCTTAGGAATCAGGTTTTAATTATTCAATTGTTCTGGGTACAATTTAAATTTATGGATTCTCATTACTATGTTACATAGACCTTTGAAGAAGACTTCAGCTGTAAATTTAGTAATGCTAAATTAGGATTTTCTCACATAAGGCAACTAAAAATAATAATAAAAAAGTTTTCAATATCAACTTTCCAAAGTTAATATCTTATTCTGTCTCTTATTAAAAAGTGTAAAACTAGATATTAAGTTGTTAGAAATAGGTGACCTGGCTTAGACCTAGAGATTAAATTTATTCTGGCAATGCAACTGGTTAATTGGTACTTTGCTTAAGGAAAAATATGTGAATATGCCAGCCGGGTGGACCAGAATCCTGTTGCCTTGTGAAAGGGGGTGATATATACCTCTACAAATTAATATCAAATTAATCAGATGAGATTACGCAGATGTAGGGAACCTTTGCAACTGATGCTACCTCCTTCCCCTACTTGCACTGTGACCCTGCTCCTTCAGTGTAAAGGAGTGCATTGGAAATCAGGAGAGGCTTCCTAATGCACCCCTTTCTCTTCAGCTGCCTCTGTGCTGCTGGTAACTTAGTGTGGGTATGCGCTGTCCTCCCTAATATGGCAGTGCACATCCCTGCATCACATCATGATGTCACGCACATGTAACATCATGAGCACCAGCAGCCATTAAAGGAATGGTGCCATTTTTTGGAAAAAGGCAGTTCCAATCTCTTAGAGCACAGGGGAAGGATCCTGCTTCACTTTAGGAGCGCTTGAGGCCTATTCTGCCCACACACTAATTTCTAATGTTACTCACCATCTGTGTAAGGAATTCCAGTCCTAGAGACTACAGCCAGAGTCATTTACAGAGCCAGCAAATCTGTGGAAAGATACAGTGCCAAAGCCACAATTCTAGTAATGGTTGTGAGTAGCCAGGGTTGGAATCCTATAGGTGCAGCTACTTGCTATATACATAGTCTACTGTCTGATGTAGCTCATTATAAATATTTTGTGCTACCCTGTTTCCCCAAAAATAAGACATCCCCCAAAAATGAGACCTAGTGCAATATTTTCCAAGCGTAGAAATATAAGGCCTCCCCTGAAAATAAGACCTAGCTGTAGTAAAGTATGAGAAATATACCATAGTGGTAACATGTTTCCTGAAAATAAGACACCCCCTGAAAATAAGACCTTGCGTGTATTTAGGAGCAAAAATTAATATAACTCCCAGTTTTATTTTCAGGGAAACTTGGTACTAGTTGTTTAATAAAATATTGCTTATTACATTTGAATACTAAAGTTCCCGGTGCCCATATTTTTCTATAATTCAACACACCACATTGTACTGCCCCAAGCACCAACATTCTTCTGAATTTATGAGAGGACCCACTCCTGGGGGTGGAGTCTAAAAAATGTAACCCATGCTCTACTGCTAGCCTTAGCTTAACGCAAAATGTGTAGCACACTTACAGAGATCTTCCATATTTAACAAAAGCATTTACACAGAGAATGCCTAGTTAAACTAGATAGGATAGAGGTCCCAACATATTCATCAGCTTTTGTATTAAGATAAATACATTATTTCTAAATATATAGAATATATATACTCTGTATATGTATGCAACAGGGATGGCGAACCTATGGCACACGTGCCAGAGAGGGCATGCAGATGCCTCTCTGTTGGCACGCGAGCCATCGCCAAACTCTGCCTTCAGTACAGTCCGCGGACCCGATCTGACAGTTTTCAGGCCGGATCTGTGGCCTGCACTGAAGAGGAGAGTTCTCCTCCCCCGATGCGTGTGCGCTCCTCCCCCAGCGCTGGCATGATGACATCACTCATCAGCGCTGGCACTTCATGGGACGTGCTTGTGGGTGACGTCCCCTTTTTGGCACTCTGTACCAGAAAGGTACGCCACCCCTGGTATGCTATATCATAAACCCCTACTGGATTTGAGGGTGAAAAGACCACTTTTTAAAAAGGAATGATTTTAGAACTGTTATAATGTTATAACAGGGATGCAACAGGGCATAGCTGTTAAGTGTAAATGATGGTGTATTTTCTTTCAAAGTTGTTACAGGATTGCAATGGTGTTATGCTATTTTGTGTTTCATTTTATTTTACATCTGTGAAAGCTTTTACATTGTGGTCACTTTATACAGAGCTTGGAGCCTTATAGCTTACCTAGAAACACTCTAGTTTGTTCAGGTGATATCTGAAACCAACCCATTTCAAGCTAATTTGCACATCTTTAAGTGTTCAGATTGTGTGTTTGCTATTTTTTTTTAGCACTATTTCAGCTATGCTTGAAGACTCTTAGATATCTGTTCCTAGGTGGTGTGACTGGTGCTTCTCACTTAGCAATTGTCATAGCCTTCTTGGCTTACCTCACTCTGTCAGTTACCCTAGTGGTGTTTCTTTTTTTTTTTTCTAGGAGTTAAATTGAATAAAAGTAGCTAATTCTGAGCTACTGTCTTCCAAACTATTTAGCAGCTTAGTTCTGGCATATTAAGTAAAGAAACACTAAGTCTGATTGTTCTTACAGGGTCAATGTGCTGTTGCCTATACTATACCTGCCTGTCAACAACATCAACAAAAAGTGTGACATTTAAAACGGGTGGCTTTTTCTGTTCATAACATTTACATTACAAAGTATATCAAAGTACCTTCAGAGATAACTCACATATTAGATAAGGTATATCTGGACAACACTTCATCCAGCACCTTTCTTGGAATCAGATAAAACAGATCCTTAGTTGAGATCTGAATTAGCGGATCTAATTAGAACATTTAGTATAAATAAAGATAGACTACGTCACTATACTTTCATGGATTATCCTATTTAATCAGGCTGTGGCACATAAGGCTTTTCACCCTTTGTCAGGTGTGAGAGATATTTCTTCAGTGATAAGGCATAGACCAATAGCCTTAAAGTAATATATGATTTTATTCAAATTTTATGTTTTGTTTATTTTTTAATTATTTTAAATAAATGAAACTATGTTGATTGATTTCATAGTGTAAATATAATTTTAAATATAAAATTATAGTAATTTACAAGTCAAACAAAAGCAAAACAGCTCTGAATTAGTCCTGGCATGGTGTAGGATAAATCCTTTACAAAGACAATATGCCTTTCTCCAGTCTGTCTATGCATTTAGACATTCTTTTTTGTTGTTATTATTTTTGTGAATACATTGTCACCAGGCATCATAGGCACAGGACAACAAAACACTTTCTTACAAATTTAGTGTTCCTTCAAGCTGTGTTGTCAAAGGCATTTGCAAAACCAGAAACCAGAAGCGCTAGGTACATGTTTGCTTTTATCTAGAGTGAAGTTATTTTCTGTGAGCTTATGATAATGTAAAGGCAGCTAGCTTTTTATTGCGTTTAAGCTTCTGTCAAATTTAATTACTTTAACATCTGAATTATATATAAAAAAAACAAACAGTTGCAAGCTATTGCAAAATAAGTAATATTTGGTTTCCTAGCTGTGGGAGCAATGAGCAATTCAAATATTTCTCTCTGATTAAAAACAGAACTGTTAGAAATTCTTGAAGACAAAAAATGTAAAAACTTTCTATACACATTTCTAACTGTTTATTTCTTAAACTAAAATGATAGTTTTTTTTTCTTTACTTACAAAAACGTTTATTTAATCTATGTTTATCTGACAATAAATTGAAGTCCTTGGCATGCTTGGTCCAATGCTAGTGTTATACATTTTAAAATGTTTTATGCAAAATGGTGATACTCATTGCAATATAAATAAAGGCCCAAAAAGGAATAAGTGGACTACCCAAAAAAGTAATTCCAGACTTATACATATATCATAGAAACTTAGCCTTGTCAGCTTGTAATGGGCCAAAGAACTTGGAGCTTAGCTTAGAGGAAGGTATTTGAAGTCTGAGATTTTTTAAGAAATAATAAGAATTTCTTCAGTTTGTGTCTGAACATAATGTCTGCAGGGTCAAGAGATAAAGTTAAACTTAAGCAAACCAGTATACATCTGCACTCCTGGTTACAGTTACAAAATTCAGCCTTTCAGGATTAAAATTGTAGACTTGGTTTTATGGTCATGGTTAAATCTAAAAAGCACTTAATCTCAGACACCAACCCTCCATTCACCCGGTATATATAGTTTTTTTAATTAGAAGACATCCCCACTTCAATATACCATTTAACAATAACTTAGTCATGTACTCCAGAGATAACTAGAGTGTGTGTGTGGGGGGGGAGGGGTTGAAGTTTCATGGGCAATGTGGTGGCTCGGTGTTTAAGGTCACTAATTCCAACCTGGACTTCATGTGCATGGAGTTAGTATTTTCTCCCCATACTTGAATGGGTTTCCTCCGGGGACTCCGGTTTTCTCCCACAATCCAAAAACATACTATACTGGTTAGTTGTGTGTGTGACTGAACATGAGAATTAGATTGTAAGCTTCACGGGGCAGGAACTGAAGTGAATGATGAATCTCTGTAAAGCACTCTGTAATATATCAGCACTATGTAAATGAATAAGTAAAGTACAACAATGTAATAATGTCAACAATGTGTGAAATAAAACTTGTTAAAAGCAATGCATGATACACAATGCAAATGATTAGGGTATACAGTACTTTCTTGTTTGATTGTCTCTCTTTACGTTTTATCTATACTTTTATTTTGTTTCCATATTTTTGACTTTTTTTATAAAAAATTATTCTAATGCATGGAAGTGAAAAAAATGTATGTTTTTTTTAATTATTTTTGCCAATTTGATATATAATCTAAAGTTCAGAAAAATTAGGTGAAAAAAATGGAAAGAGTTTTCAAACTTTGCTAAATATGCCCTATATAAGTAAATATTTAATGGTAGCACCCCGCTTACACGGAACTAAATTAACTCTGCATGACTCTCCATTAAGGGTAAACAAAGTCACATTTAGTGACTAGAAATAAAGTATTCTGCCCAGAAAATATTAACACATTCGGAACTGTCTGAAACACAAACTTCTGGTGCCTCTGCCAATTCCTGTCATTTTCTTATAGTAATGCTACAATTCATAAAACCATTAAGAGATATTTTCAGTGCAGTAATGTATAATGTATACTAAGCATAAATAACTAATTAAGGATAAAATAAAACATATATATAAAATCAGTGGTAAATATCAGTGCTAGTGCTCCAAAAGGTAGGACTTCAGTTTGAATTTAAAAGTGCAGAGGGAATGTTTCTGGTGAAGATAAAGGGGTATAGAATTCTAGATGTTGGTGGCAGAAAGAGAAAAGGGTTTGAGATGAGAAAGGGCAGTATTAGTATGTGACATGCAAAGCTTGTTGCTTTGGGAGGAGTGCACTCAACACAAAGGAATGTACGGGCATACAAGTGAGGAAATGTAGGGAGGGACAATGGAGTGAAGTGAATTAAATGTCAAAAGGAGAACACTATAAACGATTAGTTTGCTTACGGGGAGCCAAGGAGCAGAGAGAGATTGGGAGAAAGACTGTCCCTTCTGGGGAGAGAGGGAGAGAATTCTGGCTGCAGAATTTAGAATAGACCGCAGTGGGGAGAGGTGGGAAGGGGGATAGGATGACAGCATGCATAAGGGTGTTAGCAGTAGAGTGAGAGATAAAGGGGCAAATCTTGGCAATGATGCGAAAGAAAAATTTAAAGGTTTTAGCAGTGGTAGAAATGTGTTTAGAAAAAGAAAGAGCAGAGTTAAAAGTCACTCCAAGACAACGTGCAGAGGTTACAGGATGAATGATTGCACCATCAATTAGAGTGGAAAAGGTAGTAGCGAGTCCAGGTTTGGGTGGAAAAATAATCAATTCCATTTTAAGAGGATTTAATTTGAGCTTGGGGTTTGGCCATCCATGAGGAGATTGCCAGGCAACAGCTAGAAAATTGAGTCTGTATTTCAGGTGTTAGCACAGGAGCGGATAAGTAAATTTGGGTATCATCTGCATTCAAGTGATACTGAAGACCAAATGATGTGATGATACCCATGGGAGAAGGAGAAGAGGTGATGGGACAGGAGAAGAGGTGTAATTAGCAAAAAAGGAATGAATGGAAATATAGGAAGCTGGCCAAGATACTGCTTGATTACAGCGAATGGAGAATTTGAATAAGAAGGGAGTGATCAAAAGTGTCAAATGCAGAGGATAGGTCCAGGAGAATTAGAACAGAACAGTGACCCTTGGCTTTGGCAACCTGGAGATCATTTGCAAGTTTTTCTCACAGAGCAGTCTCTGTAGAGTGCCCTGGCCTAAAACCAGACTGCACAGGTGAGTACTTTATCTGTATAAAAATCTCTATAATATGTCTTTTACATTTTTAAGATGATATATTAATAACCAAACAAACCACTACTCCTAAAATGTAAAATTTCTATGGGGTATGTTTGGCATCCTTGACCTAATATATTTAAAAATGTATATAATTCTAATCCTAAAGTGATGGACTTTATTAATAAAATGGTATTGTAAATATTAGCTTTCCCCATGGTTATACATTTTCTGTCTGTAATATCTGCATTCAAATTTGACTTAGGTTCTTTACATTTCTTAACCTTTCCTTAAAAAAAAAGTTCTGACAGGAACACTGGTTCGTAATCACTGTTAAAATGCTTGCCAGAAATATCTAACACATGCTGAGAAAATTGTCTTTAAAGGTTAACATCGAAAGGCTTAAGCTTAAAATGTCAAAGGATGGTGTTTTTTTTTTTCTTTTAATTCCACAAACCTTTTAATTTACCTTTTATGTGCATAAGGATCTGTGCAGCTCTGCATATGCAAATATACCAAGGTTTTTAGAAATATAAAATGC
Organism: Pipa parva; assembly: GCA_019650415.1. NCBI lineage: Eukaryota > Metazoa > Chordata > Amphibia > Anura > Pipidae > Pipa > Pipa parva. Next base: position 2,828 of record WMED01030884.1, on the reverse strand, counting down.
ATTTATTGTCAGAGCTGCCTAAGCAATACCAGTTTAACCATGTGTACCATGTGTTGGTTAGGGGATATGAAGTATAAAATCAAGCTGAATTAGATGATCACATTGACTTTTACAAACATGATACTTTATATTTGATCCTTATTCATTGACTGACTTCATTTTAAGATTTACTGTTATAGATTTACCCACAACAGATGTTTTAGGAAGATCATATGGCACAAATGTATGTATATATATATATATATATATATATATATATATATATATATATATATATAAACCACCACTAGGTCTGATCAATTCAACAGTACAAATATAAAATTATAATACATACATAGGAGAAGTGCTTAATATAGTACAAGTGAAATGAATAGAAAGCATAAAAGCATAATATAGATCAGGCTAAGCACCTAACAGTGATTGAAACAAGAAGATGGAGAGGAAGACTTAAATAAAGAGAAAGCTGCAAGAACACAGTGCTGGGTCATTAACTGTAAATTTTTTTAATCCCTGGAGTAAACAGATGTTATGAGAAAGGTGAGATAAAGCAAGGGCATGCATGAGAATGAAAGGGATGGATCTTATAAAAGAAAAATTGGCAGTTTTTAGCATTGGTATCAATGGGCTTAGATAAGCAGCAAGGAGAGTCAAAACTTACCCACAGACAACAAGCAGCAAAAACAGGGTTAATGATTACATCATGAAATCTCATGGAAAATTTGAGAACAACATAGTAATATAGTTCATAAGGCCAAAAAACGACACAGGTCTGTCAAGTTCAGCCTATTATCATACAGGATAAAGGTCCTTCTTGAAATTAAATATGATAATCAGATTAATATCTTCCATCAACCTTTTCTGCAACCAAAGGAAGCATTAGCAGCACTGCAGCTAAGTTCAAAGGAAAAAAAAGGCAAAAAAGGCTTTTAAAAAAGCGAGTGTACATTTATCTAAAGTATGTTTTTTCTTAAGTGTGACTTGAGATTAAGGGTCTTTAGTTTCAGGGGGTTTTAGAAGGGAGTTATTTGTTTTATTTGCTCATTTATTTTTTACCCGTTGAAGTTTTGACGTAACAGATCTTGATAAACTATTTTTTTTTCCTTGTTTGACACTACCTGTGAGTTCCCCATTTATAATGTGCTTCATGCGTAAAGGAACAGTATTTCCAAAATTAAATAAAAAACATTTAATTATTTATCTTAATTACTAACTTTTAGTAAATGCATTTTATTACTGATTTTAAAAAAAATTCTTACCTGTAAAGAAATGCTGTACAGCACATCCGTGTTGTAGACTCCATTTTCATTCTCTGCCGGCGACTCTACGGAGTCCTGAGACTACAGATCCCCTTTGATAAGTGCAGCTATTTCCAGCCGTGTTGATAGTGAAGCCCCTCACCAACATTTCCTATGTCACATGGGAGAGCATGCATGTCATCAACATGTCCACCTGCAAGTTGGCAGGTGGAAAGTCCTTAAAAATGATTTCATGGAATTAGGTGATACACTTCACAAAAGGACCTCAAATGTGCTAGTTTTGGAAATATTACCTGTACCACAAGCCAGACCAGTGATGTAGCAGAAGATTAGAGAAATAAATATGTGGCTTAAGAACTGGTGTAGGAAGAAGGAGTTTGAGTTGTGGAGTATTGGGGCAACTTTTCTGTGGGCTACAGGCTCTTCACTAGGGAGGGGCTGCACCTAAATGGGGAAAGTGCAGCTTTATTGGGGGAAAGGATGGCTAGAAGGGTGGAGGAGTGATTAAGCTTGGGATGAGGGAGGGAATTACACATGGAAGAGGGCAAGATAGTGTAGATAAGGAATGGGGAATAATTAATTAAACTGGGAGTGGAATGGAAGGAGGGGGTAGAATAGTTGATAAAGATAGGGTTAAAATTAAAAATAGCCAAAATCTGCTTAATTGTATGATGACAAATGCTAAAAGCCTAACAAATACTAGAATTATTAATATTTTAAGAAAAATATGATAAAGTGGGAACAACATAAATGTGGCTTAATGATAACTATGACTGGACAGTTAATCTAGAGGGATATACAGTATGTACATTGTTCAGAAGGGGCAGTAAATATCAGAAAGGGGGGAGGAGTTTGACTTTGTATGAAGTCCTGCCTAAAGCCTATAGTAAGTGAAGATATACAGTATATGAGAACAATGGAAATATGGAATCTCTATTGGTAGAATTACATGGAGGAGAAAAACAGTACTAAAATACTGGTGGGGTTTGCTCTCAAATATGATAGAATCCATACAAGATTTACTATTAAGACAAATAAATGAGTCAGAAAAACAAAATGAGGTAATAATAATGTGGGACTTCAACTTCCCAGATATAAATTGGGAAACTGAAACCTGTAGATCTCATAAAGGAAACAGATTTTTGTCAATAGCTAAAGATAATTATCTTTCTCAACTTGTGCAGCAAACAAGAGGGATGAAGGGGGCTCCACTAGACCTAATATTATCCAATAGACCTGACAGAATAACAAAGGTGCAGGTGTGTGTGTGTGTGTGTGTGGAGGGGAAGAACCTAGGAAATAGTGACCATTTTATCATAGATTTCCAATTAATGAGATTTATTGTCATGGGGCCACTAAAACATTTAACTTCAGAAAGGCTAAATTTAGTCAGCTTAGAGATGTCCTTACTTCCTTTCACTGGGACAATGTTCTCAATAATAAGAGTATAGAAACTAAATGGGATATTTAAAAAAAATCTTGACATGTAGGAGGAACATACCGTATAAGAACAAAAGAGTTAGAAATAAAAGAAAGCCTATGTGGGTGAATAAAAATGTAATGGGGGCTATA
>WMED01030881.1:0-10028 GCA_019650415.1 Pipa parva | reverse complement strand
AAAATTTAGGGAAGAAATAATATTTGCCATTTGTTTTCACTTTTTAGTTCTAAAGAGAGCTGACACTTTCCTCCCCCTCTCCTTTCTCTTTTGCAAGTTAGGCAACATGAGGAGAAAAAAAGCTGCCTACCTGCTATTGGTTGAGCAGTGTTATGGTCTTTTGGACGCATAAATTAAGCATTGTTTACAGGAGATTAGAGGCTCTGGCTCAGGATAGCTAACTTGTGTGCAGGCGTTATACTGCGTATTGGGCAAAAGTGTCCGGGGGAGGGTACCTTTTCATGGAGAACTGTACGGTACATAACACACACACACATTTCCTGGTGCGGGAGTTTATCAGTACTGTCTTATCAATCATTCTGTATCACATGAAACAATTACTGGGGAGAAAGACTTCTCATTAAGGTATAGTACTGCATATGTAAAGATGTAATCTGACTATAGTTCCCCTTTTATTAGCTGAGATGACAACTGTATCTCATAGTAAAGTAGTAGTTGCATATCTGCAAATATACTTGTATAAGCTCATTATCAGCAAACTGACTTACTGAAATAATGGCAGTGAAGTATATTTATTATTGTTGGTAAGTTATTCTTATTGGATCTTTTCACAGTTGCATTGAAACCACAGTGAACATGCAATTATACTTTTTTAAGGGAATGGATTTTAATGTATCCTGTGGTTGTAAACTTGTAGATACTTTAAATGGCCAATAACAGACATTCAGCCCTCTACCTAGGAGCAGGTGGGCAGCAATGAGTAACTGTTTTTGGCATACATTTGCACCTCTAGCAAACTTGCTGCTTTTTCATTCCTTCTGCTTGGTATTCTGAGGGAATAGCACAAGGCAAAATTATTATTATAATAGTTGGTGGAACCTTATTCTTTCAATGTGTAAGTTCTGTTACAAATTTAAAATTATAGCTACATTTGCATAACATTGTGCTGTCTACTTTTGGCCTTTGGAGGTTACGAAAGTTGTATGTGACCTTGCTTGTGAGTAAATCGAGAGATGCTTTGTTCAACTGTTGTTGCTCAGTACAACAACACAGTTGCCATAGTTTCTGATCTTTTTGCCACTGGAGGGCAGTGTCTGTGGATTTTTTTTGTTGGTTGTACTTGACAGAGAATTAATATGACAGCTTCTAGTCATAAGAATGTTTATTAACTTTAAATTCAATTTAGTGTATTGTAAACAGTTTTAATTATGTTTTGTAACTTTCCATTAATGACCTCCTCCAGTCTGTCCTTCAAACCACTGTGTGATTGGTAGGTTAGCTCATCCTCTGAAGCAGTGGACAGTTTTAAATGCTAAATTGGAGTGACGGGAAGAAAGTTGAACAAAAATTAAAAAGTGCAAAAAATAAATGTAAACCAACTGCAAATTCTTAGAATATTAGTATCTAGAAATAACTATGTTTACTAAAGAAATAACTTACTTCATAGAATGACATCTGTTCTTGGGTTTAACTGAACAGAAAAGTAAAAAAGCAGTTTTTTAAATAGGGCATTTTCTTCCCGTTTTCACTAGTAGGGAAGTTACAGAGTACGTGTATGTGATTTTTCTATCTATGCATATGTATAATGAGGCACTACTGGGGCTTTTAAACGGTTTATGATTATCACCATAAAAAATATTCTTTAGTTCAAAATCCATCAAAAATGGATTTAAAAAAAAAAAAAAACAACAATAATATTTGGACCTTTCCCAAGGATCATTTTCAAGGTTATAAAGGAGAAGAAAAAAACTATATATGCTATCTCATTGCATTTTTTTATTTTTCCTTTATGACATTTCCAGAAGTTATAGCTAGCAGAAAAGAAAGTTTTATTTTAGAAGATAGAATATTCTGTATCGAATCTTTCAAGACTGCTGTTGAAGAGAGCACAATGCTCCCATCTGCCCCTAGTGATACATTAGAAGTTTTCCTCCACTACTTAGATCTCCTTTTCTTAGAAACCTCCAACACTCCTATCTTTCAAGCTGCTGTTGTGTGTTTTTTTTGTTTTGTTTTTTTTTCAAAGCCAAAAAAAGATATAAATGCTTCATTGTGTTGCTAATAGTCAATTGGTGACAATGTAATGAATTTGTACACAGGTTGGATTTTCATAACTATAAGCAAACAAATTGTACATGATTTTAAATGAATAAAAACATCTATCACATTTTTATGAACACATAATGACAACAATTAATTTTTTCTCCATTTACTAATATATATATATATATTTAAACTTAACTAAAAATGGTACTATACCATTATCACTGTTTGGTAAATATACTCCTTATTCTGCACATGAAATGTCATGCTTTATAAAATATTTGCTAGGTTTCTTTGGAACCAGTTTTACTTTCAGTTTGGTCTGTTTAACTAGCTCATGACTAACATGGAAGTTCAGGGTTCCCAACTTGTTGCTGGTCTGTTAATATGATTTATATGACTGCAGTATTGTGAAAAACCCATAGTGGGCTGATTTTGGATGCTTTGTGTGCAGCAATATGCAGTAGAGACAGACCAATTGAGAGAGTGGCTTATTTAAGGCAGTTTATCTGCTGACTAAACTGTTTTCTTACTATTAACTGAAAGTGCTAAGCATGTTCTGGAAGCAAATGTACCTAAATGTTGCAATTTTTGCTACCTAAAATGAAAGCCATCTCCCCACCTATTTTCCTGTCAGAGTATATTTTGTGTGGTCCATCTTGATATAATGGCCTATTTCATAAAATTATAATGTAGTAAGCTTTTTACCAATGATGTTGTGTGGGGTTTTTTTCCTTCCACACTGTCTGGTATGGAATGATTTATTTTTCTTTTTTTTTTCTTCCTTATTTATATGGGAATATTACAGACAAAACAAGCTTTTGTCTGGTTTATCTACAGATTATAGAGGTAAAAGTAATCTTGCATTGGCGAAGTGTATCTAATTCAAAAAATGAGGTCAATTCTACCCAGGGATTCAGGCTAACAACTCGCAAAAGAGCAGTGCCTCATTTTATTGGTCATCTGTGTTTTGTTACTATGTTAATACTGTTTGCTGCTTTCACATTTAATTTCATTCTGGTGCGTGTTTTCAGATCAGAATGTTTTATCATATGTTTAAAGGAAATCTGATAATCCTTTGTACTGTATGTAAATAACACATGTAATGAAAAAAGACATTCACCAAGAACATGGAAACCTTATCCTACATTCACTTCCCTTCACCATCGTCAGCGTTGCATCATTGTTCATTTTTAACTTGACTACAGATTTTTTTTTTTTAGGTGTCTTTGTCCAACCTATATTTGGGGTGAAATTTACTAACATTTGAGAATGATGTATATATTTTTTTTTTTAATACTTTTTTGCTGCCAAAAGGTCAAATTACATTTTCGATCTTCTCAGCCAAATATGGGTGAATATGGGGTTGAAAAGATCAGAATCGTAAGTTTTGACCTTATTGCCCATTTTCACGATACAAAATGAACGAAAAAGTCAAAAAATTGTTTTCAACTTTAGTAAATTTTGCCCTTGGTAGCAAGAGATGAAAACATTGTTTTAAGAGACTTTGGAGCTTCTGGGAGTTATTGACTAAAGTGAGAATTCTCAAACAATGGATTCCCATAGCAAATACACAACCGCGACAGTATTTCCATAGTAAAGTTGCGACTGCGACAGTAGCAGTCTATTGCCACAGTTTGTAGCTGGCGAATTCATACCTTTTTTTTTTTTTTAATGCAACAATTTGGACTTTAGCCAATAAACCCCCCCCTCCCTCATGTGTAGATTTTGTGATTTGTATCCTTGATTGGTGCTTCTGAACACAGATGGAATTATGCAAGGACATGGACAAGGTTTGCTGCTAAGGATTGACTCAAAGCAACCAATTATATGTTTAAAAAAGGTTATTTAAAAATTACGCTAAAGACATAGACTAAGTCCTGAGCACACATCCTTACTGTTAATGTGTGAGCTAGCGTGAGTCCCAAACACAATTATCTACAGCACCTGCCTGAGCCATTCTGAGAAGGATACAGAATGGCTGCTCATGCTGTAAAGACCAGCGCTTTGGACTTTCAAGTGTTTGCTTTTCAGTGCAAAAGCAGAGATAATTGTTTATAAAGATAAAGCACAGATATTCACTTTTAGGCGAACCTCATAGTCTGGCTGGAGATTGGGATGCTACCCAGTTTACAACTTTGGTGTACCTTTTATTATTTGACAGTTTCCCTGTGCTGTTAGAATCATATGCACAGTAGCAGCAATTTTCCACTTTTTATGTGTAAAAAACACTTGATATGTAATATAATGGATCGAATACAATAATTGTATTTTTTGGCAATCAAATGCTATTAAAACATGCATTTTAGGTTTAGAAACTGGATATTCTCTGACAAAACTGTATGCTATTAAAGTATTACATATATATAATGTGTAGTCTGCTTTTATTTCTACTTGCATCAATTCAACATATTAAACTCCCCTTAAAAACTGCTACTAAATATTTTAATAAGTATAATAGAACTATGGTGGGGGGCACAAAGTGGGCAATTGCCAGGGCCCCCAAATTCTAGGGGGTTCACAGCATCAATTGAGCAGAGGAGCACTACTGCTTACTGGCTTTCCTCCTGCACTGATGATCATGATCTTAGGTAAGTGCCTGCTTGGGGAGGTTTTTTTAGTTGATTTTAGCTTTGCCCAGGGTCCCAGCTTGCCTGAAACCAGCCCTGCTTAAGCTTCCCGATGAACGCTTCTCCCCACTTCTGTTAGTGCAGCCTATATCATCTCTAGCCCTATCAATATGGGGCTACCCATTGTCCCTGTTGAAGTCTTGTACTGAAATGTTGTTTTATTGAGCTTTTATTCTTTTGTCTATTTTTTTTTACAATGATTGTGAAAAAGGCAATTTGTGAAATTTTATTTATTTTTTTGCTCATTACATTTCAGCTTTGTTTTTTATTTGGTTTTATTTTTGTGTGTCGCTGGGAGAAAAGTATATTTGTTGATGATTCTACATTTCCCAAGGAGTATTGTAATGGTTTTAATCAAAACGGGTAGAATTGACAGATTTAAAAAAACAAAAAAAATTAAACAATTAGGTTATTGAGCTTCTGCCCTTTTCTTTTTGCTTGGAAAGTAAAATGCCAATACCAGATATCTTTGGAAGTGCACCACAATAAATCTGTTAGCACAGACCTTGGGTAAAGTTTCTCAACCATTTTTTATGTCAAATCTGCCCTGCTACAATTAGCCTTTCTATTCAATTCGACAAAATATCAAAAGGAAACTTTCCAATGAAATTAATAAACAGAAAAGGACATACTGGATATATGTATAAATATATATATTAGGGGGTCAGTAGAGAGATCGCTCCCACAATCTGTTTCTACCAAGCACTTTAATTATAACAAGGGGGTATCCTCTACAGTTAGAGGGAGGAAAGGAAGTCAGCATAGGAGTTGTTTTTTTTTTCTGTAAGAACAGTGATTATGGAACTCTCTGCCTAAAGAAGTTGTCTTGGTTAATTCCAATTAAGAGTTCAAAAATGATTTGTATGCTTCCCTTCAATATAAGAACATTATAAGTTATAGGTACTAAACAAACTAGAGGTAGGTTCTTGATCCAGGGAATTATTCTAGTTGCCATATTTAGAGTCGGGAAGGAATTTTTTCCTAATATGAGGATAATTGACTCATGGGTGTTTGTTTTTTTTTGTTTTTTTTTAACTTCCTTTGAATCAACATTGCAGGATAATGGACTGAACTGACTTGTGTGTCTTTTTTTTCAGCCTTATAGACTGTTACTTTGTTAAACATACTACTCACGCCAAAGAATTAAATGCTATTTGGAAGAGTTACTATTCAAAAAACAAATCTTTACAGATAGGTAAGGGCCACATCTAACTTAGCACTATGCCTCAGAAGTTACTGACACCCGCTTTTTAGTTTGAGAACCACTGCTCTAGAATATCTCTGCATGGATGGGGGTGACTGAACATTACAGTAGCTTTTTTTTTTTTTTTTTTTTTTTTTTTTAATTAAAGCAGGGAGGCCTCTGTTTATTTTTTAGTCTTCCCAAGTTGTCTTCTCAGAAGAATGGCTTTGGTCCTTTCTTCTATCGCTCCTGTTTCTGTAAACTTTCAAGATATTTTGAGCAGAGATTTATCTTATAGGGGAATTGTTCTTCAAAGATTTTAGAAAAAAATGACATGGTCGGTTAAGGATAACGATGATCAGAATTTTTTTTTTTCTTCATGTATGATGAACATATTGGACTCCTGATCTTTTGTAGAAGAGGAACTGTGCCAGACAGGTTAATGTATTAAATGTAAAACCCCATGACTGTTTCCCGCTGTTGAGGAATTCTGTACTGTTGATCCTAAAGACCCTTTCAGTTCACTAAAACATTAGTTATATATTTTTTGTCCATATCAAAGGTTCAGGGAAGGAAGTCTGTGTGAGCTGTTTTAACATAAATAAACATCGTCTTTCTGTGGTAAAGACCATATTAAATTCCTTACAGGCATTCCCTTGAGACTGCAGTTGCTGTTGTAAGTTGTCTGACATGTAAAGTCCAAGCCTTAACACAGTCTTGCTACAATATATTATGCAATCCATGGTTCATATGTCTTTAATCCTCTTTGGTTGTTATTCTCTATGTGAGTGTTAATCAACTCCCCATATGTACCTCTAGTTTATCTCATTCTGCTACCCCTCAAATGTAACACACCGCAATTTTATTTTGTGGTGAGCAGCTGGATTCCAAGTTATTGGAGATTTATAGTATGAAATGCTTGCAATGTAATAAAACCCAGAAATTTTTATAGATGAGCCAATGTGACTGTTGTTAAACTAGTGGGAACAGTTTATGTTCTAGTTGGTTAATTGTGAAGTGATTTTTATGTGGCATTATGACGCAAAATTTATTAAAGTTTATAGTGTGAGATCTCGTGTGTTCCCGTGAGTTTTTCGATCAAGTGGTAGACAAATTTTCCATTAACAGTATGGCTACTTTTTTATCAAAAAATCAAGATAAATTTCACTCCTAATGTGTTATATATCACAAAAAGCAGAGCACTTCTGGGATTTTAAAATCAATATCTTCAATTTCCCAAAATTCATGTCCAAGGAGTGCTTGGCTTTTTGTAACATGTTGTCCACTGGTCAATAACTAGCACCTGGGCAAACCTATTGAGTGTAGTGGTGACTTACTAAAGTTTTGTGAAATGCCTCTTTATGAGTAGGTAGACATGTTTATTTCCACTGTACTGCTGCCTATTCAGATGAATTGGAAGCGCATAATAATTAGGTTTTCCTTGTTCTAAACAGGGCCAGTTCTACCGATGGGCAATGTGGGCAACTGCCCATGGCGCAATCTATTTCAGGGGTGCTATTGCCCATCGCTAAACTCCTCTCCAACAGTGTTCTAGCGACGTACCTCCTCTAATGAGGTAAGTTGAATGCGATGGCGCTCCTTGGTTGCTTCGGGTCTTGTCGGCTGTATTCGGCAGCTGCTGTCAAGACCCGAACATCTAAGGATCACAGTCACATTCAACTTACCTCATTAGAGGAGATGCGTCGCTGGAACGCTATTGGAGGTAAGTGGGGGGTGGGGGACAGGGGGGAAGGACAAGGAGCAGTTCGTCCAGGTCGCCAATAGGGCCAGAACCACCCCTAGTTCTAAATGTGGTTGTATGTGCTTGTGTGTGTACATTAGTTTAGCAAAATATGTGAACTCTGTGTATGTGTGGGTATAGCTGCATTAAGAACAAGGTTTATTTCAAGTGGTTGCTGCATTTGAGAAGCTGGCAAGAAAGCAGTTATAAATGTGAATGTTTGGTCTCCAATTAAAAAAAAAAATTGTTTGATCATTCGCCCCCTATAAGCAAATTTAAATTATCTATAGTTTTTCAATGAGGATTAGAGGGCAGTTTGCGGGCTCTTTGTACATCTAACTTGCTTATCACCACTCTGTAACTAGTAGTCCACTGCACCATGCTGTGTAATGAAGCCTGAGCCAATTGGGATCACATCTCCTGAGGGTAATGTATGTATAAATATAATTCTTTTTTTTTTTTTTTTCTAAGTGGTCCGCGTTCTGTTTTCCTTAGGTATACTTATGTATACTACTATATCTAAGAGTAAGGAACTGTGTGTAGCAAAATGCCTAAAGCATGCCACTCCTCCATTAAAGGAGAACTAAAGTAAAAATACAAAAAAGGACTGTTAAAATGCTTACCTTATACAGAGCCGAATGATTACAGTCACAGCATGAACTGTGCTGTAATTAGTCAGCTCCCCCCAATGCTTCTTCACAGCACTGGCTGACTGGCAGCCAGCGCCGCAGCTCCTCCCACCCTGTTACACCTTTGGAGCTGCGCGCTGGCTTCTCAGTCAGCCAGTGCGCTGTGAATTAAGTGTCGGGGGAAGCATTGGCTGCTGGCTAATTACTGCACAGCTCATGCTGTGACTATAATAAATCTGCTCAGTATAAGGTAAATATTTTAACTATCCGTTTTTTAATTTATTTGCTTTAGGACTCCTTTAACTCCTAAAGTGCAGGCAGCAACAATATCCATTTAAATATGCATGTTGATATGTCAGGGTTCATTAGCATATTAATGAGGATCCAATATGGTGCCCATGAGATACTAACAGTACACACAACGGGCCAAAGGTACACAACGGGCTATCTTATATAGCAGTTTAGTCTGGCAGACCCTATACTTCAGCATATCAGTTATGGTTAGGAGGGTACATCATTAGTTCTTCTATAATGTGTGTGTGTATACAGTCTGTGCTTCCAAAAAATAAACATTGGGTCTATAATATCATGTATAACATTGTTTGCTTGGTTATGTGCCACAGTACTAAACTGCTTGGCTGTTACCTTTTTTTATCAGAATGTTCTGCAGTCTGTAAAATATATATATCCCTGTTATCATGCATAATTTTTAGTTCTTTAGGCCCATTCTTCTGCTTCCATTAAACACTGATACTCAATAGCAGTGTTCATTCTGTTGGTGCATTTAGTCTAGGGAGCGCTCTACTTCTTGTACTGTGTTTCCCTGAAAATAAAACTGGGTCTTATATATATTTTTGCTCCTAAAGACTCGTTTGCTCTTATTTTCTGGGAAAGGCTGTACTGTACAGTATGTTTCTGGTACTTTATTGCAGCTAGGTCTTATCTTCAGGGTCTTGTATTTCTAAGCTTGGAAAAAAATTTGCATTAGATCTTATTTTCATGGGGATGTCTTATTTTGGGGGAAACAGGTGTGTAAAGTTTTTTTTTTTTTTTTGGGGGGTGAAATCCTCCTTTTATGGTTGTGCAGCAAAATCAAGAATAAAAGAATTATCATTACAGTTTCACCTTACTAATAACAAGAAACACTGCTTTCACTGGTAGAAAACCACCTATTTCATTTTTATATTTAAAGCTTTTATTTTGGACTTTAGTTATCCTTTTAGGGCTATCCTTTATTTCTACTTATATTTATTAAAATTAAATTTTTAATGATTGAAATAGGCATTTTTTTAAATTTTTCAATCATTTTAATGTTGCTGTATGTCTCTGCCTAACAACTTCCCTTCAAGTATTGAAAAGTAGTTTGATAATATACATTTTGGTTTGTTTGTTTGTTTTTTGGTTTTTTTTTTGTTTGTTTCTGGGTTTCTCCTTCCAGTGATTAAACATGTGTTATCTATTGACAAGCTAACAAAAATAGCACTGTGTTCATAATTTAAATACGCTACATCAAAGATGTCTTTTAAATGGTGCTGTGCACCGCATAGTCTAATTCCAGCACTGTTCTACCAGGACAGTTTTAGATAGTGCCAGGCGCAGTGTGTTAACAGGATCTGTTTGAGTAGTGGACTTCCTAGGCAATTTCTCAGTTTGCACTCCCCTGAAACTGTCCCTACATTTTATTAGTAATTGTAGAGCTCTGAAGAGTGCAGGGCCACTTTGCTTTCAGTATCACTTTAAGCTGGAATAATTTGAGTTTAGTGTGCCTATCACTGTGTCTATCTTATTTGAGCTGCTATCTA
>WMED01030880.1:0-10028 GCA_019650415.1 Pipa parva | reverse complement strand
TATATGGATTTGGTCTCTCTCTCATGCTCAATTTCAGTGCTTGCTACTGACAGCATACACAATTAGCTGTAAGTACTGTAACCACCTATCGTAATTCATTAACTATTAATTTTGACCTTCCTGAGACGCCATTGTGTCAGTGGCACAAGAATCCAACCAGGAAGTAAACACATAAGGAGCTGTGTACTGCTACACAGATGGAATAATTAATACCTTTCCTCACATAAAAGACTGACTAAGTATATTAGAAAAAAAATGTATTATGCATTTACAACACACATTACTTTTTATTAATCAGGCTGGACTGTTCCTTTAACCTCTGTCTGATTGCTAAATACACCTTCATTACTTATCAGTCCCTTGTTTGATCTCCTGGAAAGCCAGAGGGCAAAGTGATTGTGACTTTGGAGAGATTGTCTTGGTTTTTATTTATTTATTTACCCAGTAGATAAAATATAACATTATAAAAAACATTAGAGGAAAATGTGGGTAGCAAAGTTTGGTAGGATACCAGAGCAAGTAAAGCCATTATCCTTCACCCTGGAACAAGCAGTTTAGCATGACTATCATTTATTTTTTTAATCTCTTAACATTTACTGTAGACAAAAAGTAAAAACAGTTTTAAAAAGTGGTTACATTTTCTTTAGTCTATATCTACCGGTTGCTTAAATATGATACGATTATTTACATTGGGCTTTGAATTACTTTTGCCGTTGTTGTTTTGATTGACTTTTTGGTGAACAAAATGACAGTTGTTACAAAAAGAAGAACTGGTGAGGAAAATGGAGCAAGATGTGGGATTAGAAAGGAAGGAGAGAGAGGCTTATCAGGCTGAGCTGCAAGAGTCCAGCCATATGGTAGACAGTCTCCGTGCTGATCTACAAAAGCTACAGGAAGAAAGCAGCAAGTCTCAGGAAGGAGCAGAGAGGAAGATAACTGAACTAGAGTGCAGACAAATGGAACTCCAGGACTTTATCCAGCAGCTCTCTCTGGACCTGCAGAAGGTTAGTTCACAGCAGATTTAAGATGTCTTCTCAGTCCAGGACTGTGTGAGAATGCTAGATGATCCTGTTTAATAATATCCTTTACTCTATAGGCTCAATTGGCTGCCTCGAGCTGTGAAAAGAGACTAAATGTGGTCCAGACAGAGTATGATCATCTCAAATTGGAACACACGCAATTTAAATTAAAGGTTTGTGTTTGGCATGTTTTCTTTCCCTGTATCTGTGTTTTATATCATTGTTAAATTGTTACTGTGTGTCTAAAAAGAATGCCCGAAGGCTACTACATTTTTACTCAGGAATGCTTTAATGGGGTCACATGATTGGCATTTCACACATTTGCACAGAATCATCTCTGAAGTGACACTTACAGCATAAAATAAACCTGTGTGTAGAATTAGCCCTGTTTGAAAGCAAGTTTAGATACTGCAACGTTTTTGTAACCACTTAAAGCATTTATTCTCCCACAATATAAACATGGCAAGAAGAAGGTCCCAATGCAGGGGTGGGCAAACGTTGAAGCCATCAGGCCACATGAACGGTCCGATGGCTTCATAGGGCCGGGGGGGCATGACTTGCGCGCTGACGCCTATGGCGTCATCCTCCTGAAGGCCGATCCGGGACTTCTGAAGGGCTGTATCCGGCCCATGGGCCGTAGTTTTCCCACCCATGAGCTGTTGGGAGGAAGGTAGCAGGACAGTATGCATTCAAGTGTATGCAAAACATTTGTGTATACCTTGTGCAAGTGTGAGAGAATTTGGGGCTTATTTATAAAAAGACAAGTTGTTGCATAAAGGTGTGAATTCACATTTATTTTCCACTTCCCCATATTTGGGTATTCAGCAAACTCTGTGATGTAGCAAATTTGCCAGCTAACAACAGTCGCATACTACATGAGATGGTTACTGACGTGGCTGCAAACTTACTATGGGAATGCTTTGTTTAGTGAGAATCAGAGCGTAGCAAAACAAAGTGATGCAAATTCACTTTCACAGTCGAATTCTCACTCGGATGTGAACTGCAAAGACCAGCAGTTTTCCCTCTCTGCTCCAAAATGGCCTATTTATTGTTTCACCACCTTCCCAAAACCCTTTTCCAGCAAATATGGATGGACACACTGATTCAGGGGTATATCTAAAAAGAGATACTAAAAGTTCCACATGGTTATTTTTCTAATAAATGCCAAGTATATATTTAGCTAATCAAGCATAAAAAAGCTGGTTTGCCTTATCGATTGATTACACTTAGCATATGCATAATCAATTGGTAAGGCAAATGGGAGGATTAATTATGTGGAACCTTTACTCAAGTTTAGTGTAATATACTTTATGACAACGAGGATACCTTTATTATCTTCAATAATGCTCTTCTGCATTACTACCCTTACTCGAGCACTTTAAGAAATCGGTGCAGTCGGTAGGCTAGGCAGGTAAGGTGCATGCTTGAGGTATATCATTAACACATTACCAGAATTCACTACTAGCGGCAGCCCTACTGTTGCTGCTGGAATTCTATGGTGCTGCTAGCTCTGTCAGTGGCATTGTGAGACTGCGCTACTGGGTACACTGCGAGTCAGGTGTCATTATTTTATACTGGGTTTCAATGTCAGCAATAGAAATCAGCAGCTGTATGCATTCAAACCCAGTATAAAATAGACACCTGACTCACAGTGTACCCAGTACCCCAATCCAACGAAACCATTGACATTGCTAGGAACACTTCAGAGTCCCAGCAGTCTCCCGATGCCATTAACAGCGCTAGCAGCACTAAGACCATAGGGTCGCATAGCCGCGCCTTTATAGTCTTAGTGCTGCTAACGCTGTCAATGCAACGTGTGCCTGCTGTACTGGGAAGATGCGACTGTATGATCTTAATAAAAGCAATTGTGGGACGTTGCCAGGAGAGCCGGGCAAAAGACATCCGTGGGCCGTAGTTTGCCCACCCCTGTTTTAATGTAACTTCCTGTTTATAACATAAAAAATAGAACTAGCTGCTTATAACGTAGTTTCCTTGTTTCCAAGAGTTATTTATCCTAACTGCCACTGGTAGTGAAATCTTCAAAGAGGGTTGTGGGATTTGCAGGTTTTATTAGTCACTGGTAAAATTGAATACAAGCAGTAGTTTGTGTGTTTAGTTGACCACATTGGATATTGGTATATTTCACTTATGGATGGTCTAACAATGTATAACATGGGGAAAAAAAGAATCAATGTAAAGCTTCTAGCTAAAACTGCTGGTATCCTGTGACGGAAAACTTTACATTGCATCATGGGAAATGCAGACATCAAATCCATGCAAAGGACATTGCAATTTCTAAAACATGGCAATGCTTCGGCACATAATTTTAAGTAAAACAAAGAACTAATTAGCAACAGCTGGACTTCTGCCTCTGAAATCTGCAGGTTAATCAGCTAATGAGAGGTTCATTGTTGCTAATGCACAGGCCTGAGATCTTGCTGTATTTGTTACACTTTTCACATGCTGTAAATAGTAATGTGTTAATAGATAGGATTTGTCATTTTCCCCTTCATTTTGCTTGCTTGGTGGTAGGGTTGACTTGCATAGTACAGCAGGAAGGCTTATATTCATTAAGGGGTATATCTAACTAGTACCAGAGGTCCTAGATGTATAGAACCTCCTTACTAGAGGCACCTGCTACTTTGATTAGCTTTTTTTCATTAAAGGAACAGTCTCTTCACAGCCGCGATCTTCTCCTTTCAGTGTGCAGCCCGGCGCCGGCATCTCCTAATAGTCACATGGGAGAGCGGCGCATCATCAAGGGGAGACGGGTTGATGATGCGCCGCTATTGTGACTATTAGGAGATGCCAGTGCCGGGCTGCACACTGAAAGGAGAAGATCGCGGCTGTGAAGAGTTTCAGCTCCAAGACACCTTCGAGTCGGCGGCACAGATGAAGATGGAATCGTAAACACGGAAGTGCTTCTAAACAAGTAAGATTTCATTTTAGGGGCAAAATTGAAAATAAAATGTATTTAATAAAAGTTATTAATTCGTATTTACTAACATATGCATTTTTTTCAATTTTGCCCAGACTGTTCCTTTAACAAATAAATCCGCCGCAGAAATGTTATGTTTATGTGAAGCCTATATGTGAGCTAATCTCTGATATTTTAAACCTATACACAGATGACCACAGAGTGTGATGAAAAGGGCACCTTGGTTTTACGCTTGCAGGAAAAGGTCTGCTCTTTAGAGAAGACACTGGAGGGAACTTACTCGGGAGAAGAAGGTCTACAGGAGCTGCTTAAGGAGGTAAATTATCTTTCTGAGCTAATCCTTTATTCTTTGCCATTCATTCGGGAGGTTGCATACCTCTTCATAAAAGATGGAAGTTTTTGCTTTTTATTCTTAAACAACATTTTTGGAATTACAATCCATTTTTAGATATGTTCTGGCCCATCTAATCCACAAGGAGGGGTGGGGGGATCAGGACAGTCCTAATCTCTCCTCCCCTCTAGCATGACGCAGTGGCTGTGATTCTCTCTGTGCCCATGCCTGGCATTTGTAAGCTGGTGGGGAGTGATGGCGGTGTTAGAATGTAGGAGAATGAATTAGTACACAGGCAGATATTAAGCCATTTTCCCCAAAGCTACAGTGTGAAGAGACTATAATCTTGATTTCCATTACATATGCATGGGAATCTTTTTTTGCTCTAAGAAATCCAAGTGGAGCAGAGGAATAGAGAGGAGTATAAAAGTCATCAGGGATTAAAAATGTGCCCTCTGGTTGAGTTAGTTATTTTCTCTTTGTTCTGCAGCATCATTCTGCAGCCTGCAATATCTGTCCATAAAGTTAGGTTCTCTCTAAACAACTGCATGATGAGGGTTACTGTCTTTATCAGAGCCTTCATTTAGGGTATCAAGTTCAGCAGTAGCTTCATGAAAAGCAGTTTTAGCCAGTGCACGGGCCTTTTCTGGATTATTGAGAATCTCATAATAAAATGCAGAGAAAGTCAAAGCTTAAACCCAAGTGTATTGGATGTGTTGGCTGATACAGGTGATAAATATTAGCCATTTCTTTCATCTCTCCTTGTTGTGACTTATTGCATCTATTATGAACCTATGATGCTTTGCATTATATGCTAATATACATATATTTTATGTAATAAGTGTTTACTATAGTGATGCAAACCCCCTGCTGCCAAAGCTGCCTTAGGATGAGTGCTACAGGCACAGTATAATCTGTATAGATGTAACTAAAGACACGTTTAAGCAGTATCTGTTGCATAACAGATTTGACCTTTATATTTAGGAATGATATAAGTTCTTATCAAGAAAATTTAAAAAATAAAAAATTTCCTGTATGTGAAGCGGCTGGAATGAAGATTTGCATAAAAGAGAGAGAACCAATCACTGTGCTGCAGTTTCCCGTTCAGAAGGAAAAACCACTCCCACTGTTTATTTGAAAGAAGCAAGCAAACTGTTAGGATCAGCCCTAGCGGACAATTTAATAGAAGTTTTATGTTTTTATTTGTTGAGGTTTGTATCCGTATACTAACCACTTTTTATTGCATAAATTACATTTATTTGCTAAACACTACAGATCCCCTTTAAGCATAGGCTTGATTTACGCTTGCAAGTTTAGTAGGGCATTGCAATAATATGGGAGGTTAATACTTTTATTAAACATATGTAGTAATATACACCTGATTTATATTGAAGTTGATAAATATGGTTAGAAGAGTTGAGAATATTTGTGTTATTGTGCAGTTGTTGTTAATATAGTAAAGAAAAGGGGATTTTACTTTTGTGAGTGTTTACTCTGTGCCAACAGGATTTCCAGGTTTTAAACTAGTCTATAGCCAGCAGATTACTTGAGCATTCCGAGCACAAACATTCACCAAGCTAGTTCCAATATAATCACAGTCTGCTCATACAGAGGGTCTCTCTAGTAGTTAATGTCTCTCTTTTTTCACTTTAATACATTCTTTGTCTGATCGTATTCATCGACATTTATAGAATGCTCTGCAGTGGCAGGGAAAGAACTTCTGCTTAAAATCTTAAACTGAACAACTGGTTCAAACAGATTATTTCCCTTGCATAAAATTTTTAGTTCCATTTAAAGAGAAACCCAAAAACAGATACTCTTCCATATGCCCCCATATTGCCCCTTTCATTTGGCAAAGTCAAATCAATGAATTTGTGCCACACTTTGACACATGATATATATTTTTGTCACATTCATGGCAGATTAATGCAAAGTAATGCATAAGTACACGTGGTCATAGTAAGTAGTCAAATTGGCTGATAATTCATCCCATGGCAGAAAATAATCATCTTTGCTGAAAGGGTGAAGTTGGAGCAGTTGTGACTTATGCTTTGCTCTGTTTGCACCTTAATGTCTCCTGCATTAGTGTAGCTGTATGATTTTCAAGCTAAAAGGTATTTATTTACACAGACGCTATTAATTTCCCTGGCAAACAAGCTGCTGTTTATATTTGCAGAAGGATGCCCTGGAGGTAAAGTTAAATGATACAAGGCAAGAGTTACTGGAAAGCAAGGCCCTGCACATGGATAGAGTCAGCCAGCTGGAAAATCAGGTGATCACTGAACAAAGGAAACATGGCCATTGGCCATGCATCTTTGTTATTGAACGTTGGATTCATCTTTTAATACAGAGATGTGCAGCATGTAGCAGCCACAAGATGTTGGGGATGATGGGAGTTGTAGCTACCAAAGGCTGATGGGGTTACCATTCTCTGGTTTTAAATACTTTGGGATTGCTTGTTTTAAATGGGTGCTTCCCAAAAAATGTATGTGTTCTTATAGTTCTAGTTTCTTTCATATACAGACCAATATATTAGCATGGGTCTGCCAGGGTTCCTTCCTGTCTTGTCTGTACTTTATCTCTCCTGCCACTGTGCACTTATTTGCTCATTGGATTAATAGTAGAATTAGTTACCAGGTCTAGTAACCGATAACAGCTAATTAGTTATTACCATTCACAAGGTACAAGGAAACTAGAACTCTAAATTCCAGGTTCTGATTGGTTGCTATGGGTTACTAGACCTGTGTAAATTATTGTGCCTGTTAATGAATTCCTCTGTATGTGTTACGTTTGACTCTGATTAATAGCTGTCATGTATGTATCCTATCCATTCCTCTCTCTAGCACAGCGGTTCTCAACCTTTATCAGGGCGCGACCCCCGGCGCTGACGTCACCGCGCGTCACGTGGTGACGTTTTCGGCCGACGTCACCCTGCAGGATCCCTTATAAGGAGGGTCCTGCGGCCACTTCCGGGTGTCACAGCGGTTCTCGACCCCCGTGGATCGGTCGTGCAACCCCCAGGTTGAGAACCACTGCTCTAGCATGTTGAATACAGCAGCATACGCTGAGTTGACTGTTGCTCCAAAGCTTGCCACGCTGATCACTGTCTGTAGAGCAGTGGTTCTTAACCAGGGTTCTATCGAACCCTAGGGGTTCAGTGAGTCAGTCTCAGGGGTTCGGCGGAACCTCCGCCATGGAGGTCAAGTGATTTATCACTAAAGAAGCGTTCTGTGAATGTGCATATGAAACTGGTGGATTCAGTACTTCAAACAAGCTTAAGAACCACTGCTGTAGAGGGAATGAATAGGTAGTGAGGATTTAAAGGTCACATCTTGACTCATGTAATTGCACTAAGGATCATAACAGTTCTTGATATCCCTGAACTAATTGCTTGGTCCTCTTTACAGTTCAACTACTGTAGAACAAAACAGGTTTGACAGCATTACTCTGTGTAAATGAGATTTGATGATTACAACCTATTTAATTTGCTGACCCATGTCTCATTTTAGGCATCGAAACTAAACAGCAGGGTAGAAGAGATGGAATCTTTACTACAGCAGAAAAATGAGGAAATATCCGTTTTCAGGCAGAAAAGCATGTCCCAGGTGAAGAGCTGTTTTTCACATTTCTTTTGTCTTGGGAATCCTGATTTTTCCATGTTTTTCTGATCCTAAGGAAGAACTAATGTGCCCAAACCATAAATGACATGCTAAAAGTACAGGGTCTGTAGGTGCATGAGATGGGACTTCATGTATTGGCTACAGCAAGAAAAGCATCTGGAGAAGTTTTCTTGATTCTTTGTACATTTTGGGAAAGGGGGCTGCCAGGATCAGAAGTGAAAGATCTCCTAGGGGATTTATTATTTACTAATCACTAGTATTATAAGCTCGCTGGAGTCGTTTTGGCAAAGTGAATAGTTACCAGTAGTGTTCACCAGTAGGTTTTATGCTTGTGGTTGTTGTTACTTGTGGTGTTTACAACAGATTGGACAGACTGATTAAAGTATGGTATGTTATTTTCTTAGGTTTGTCTTAGGGCAGCTGAACTCTCAGCATTAAACTGAAAGTTTCCCCCGGTACAACTCATGCAATTTATGGTTTAAGGGCAGAATCTGCTAATCAGTTTTTTTTGTGAAATCTGTTTTTCAGTTCCTTCACCAATTATTTTTTTATTTCCTTTTGTACAGTTGGGGAAAGTTTTTTTGTATTTGGTTGAATTTTAATTAATTTTACTATAAACTAGAGGTGTATTTATCAAGCAGCATAATGTAACCAGGCTACATAATATGTTGCAAAAACAAATGAGAACATTTGCCTATTTAAAGTGGTATTGGACTACTTTTATTTTATTGTCCCTTATAATAAGTGTCCCTTTACTTATTTTTGCTAGCTGAAAGAATTAGAAGGATCTTTACAATCAACAAGAGACCAACTAAAAAAAAGAGAGGAGGAGCTCAAGGAGAGAGAGGAGCAAATCCATTCACTGGTGAGCATTGTGACCCTTTGTTAGGAGAGTGTGATAGCTACTGCATGAGAGAGAATAGTGGTAATCAGGTCCCCTATCCCAAAGGTCCCCAACCTTTTTTGCACCAGGGACTGTCTTTAAGCAAGACCAGTTTTCCATGGCCCGGTGGGGTGGGGGTGGAGCAGGGGTGGAGCTTTGGTCATATGGGGGCGGAGTCATGGAGGGGTGGAGCTTAGTACATACTTGTCCCTACGGCCCTGGAGTAACTAGTGACACCACTGATTGAGATGAATATGCATGTTGCAAATCCCCATTGAGGAGAATAACATATATGGGCAAATCCCATACCTTCCCAATTGCATACTCACTCAGGAGGAGGACATCAGCCTGGGTACCAAAGGTCCCAACTCATTATATGCAGGCAGCCCCTAAACATGCATATCAGGAGATCTGGATCATGCAGATAAAGCTGATTAATGCTGTTATGATTTCAGGCACTGTCCCCTCACAGCTACTACTACTTTACAGCTCAGACACGCGCACAGACAGACACACGCACACAGACAGACACACGCACACAGGCACACGCACCCTACCCTACCTCACCTCTCTCTCTCTGAATGAAATAATACCCCGAGCTGGATCTGCGCTTTCCTCTGCCTTGCCGTGGCAGACCCGGAAGTCGCAAGTGAGCGCCGCCGCGGACCGGCTGCAGAACACCAACGGCCCAGTCCTGGTCTGCGGCCCGGCGGTTGGGGACCTCTGCCCTATCAGATATCCCAAAATCCCTTTGTAACTGCTTTGGCATCTTGCATGACACGACAGCTAGTATTGCAGGGGAATGTACCTTATTTATAAGCATTTTACTGGACATTTACATAAAAGTAAACACATTAGCCTAGAGAATGAAAAACATAAACACATAGAAGTGAATTATTAGCAGTGTTCTTTAGTGGTTTGTGTGGCTTCTCTGAGCAAGAGTTTTTGAACTAATTGTACCTCAGACGTGCATCCTTTTTTTGTACTATATAAATGTTTTTTATTATGCCACGTCTTTGCTACCCAACAGAGTATTCAGTATTAACCAGCGTATGGTTAAAAAAAACAGACTAGGATTCTCTCCAGCATTCCCAAACTGTACTGCCCCATGCATAGGGAAGGTGGATTTATTAACAAGGTAGGCAGGATATTATGGCAACTAGCTAGAGACGGGTCAAACCTGTACTGCCCCATGCATAGGGAAGGTGGATTTATTAACAAGGTAGGCAGGATATTA
>WMED01030879.1:0-10028 GCA_019650415.1 Pipa parva | reverse complement strand
CGCGGACATCAGCGAGCGCTTTAAAGGGATTCCAATCTCGCCGAGACTGGAATCCCTTTAAAGCGCTCGATGATTGTCCGCGTGCAGGACATCAGCGAGCGCACATCAGTCAGTGCGAAGTGAGGAAAAGACTATGCACCTCACTTCGCACTATCGTGAATTCCCCCCGAGTTTTGTACAAAAAGAAAAAAATCCACAAAGTAACAAAAATCAGTTTGATAACTATGACGACAGTATAGAATTACTGTAAGGCTAGGTTCACACTAGCATATGGTGCGCAGCGCATCATACACTAGTGTGAAAAAAAAAAAAAAATGCTCCGGCGTGTTTTTCTATTGTACTTACTAGCGACAGTATGAACGCTCCCTCGGCATTCACAGCATTTCCTATCTGGCCGCATTTTGTGCGCGGTGTATCATACGCCGGCCAAAACGCGACACCCAGTGTTCTGGACGCAGCGTATGCATGTCACATGCTAGTGTGGAACCTAGCCTAAAGCCAGTCTTTATTTTAAGCTTGATATATACAAAAGAGAGAGTCTAGTAAAAGAATTGTTTGAACTTTCTAATCTGTACCATGCAATGCTTTACAAGAAATCCCAATCAGTAGGACTACAATAAAAGAGTGCCTCCGATGACAGCCCCACATCAAGAAAAAGTAGAAAATAATAATAATAAAAAAAAAATTCTAAACAATTTTATTGTTTACAAATTTTTTCAATGACTTAAAAGAACCACAGTGTAATAATCCCTTCTAAAGTGAAGCCCATTAAACTACTACTACTGCATCTGATGGCTGTGCACTTCCCAAGAGATTTAATTAATTACACACAATCCATTATTATATGGAGAACACTGTAATTAGTTACACATCCTAATACTATAATTGTACACAAGGGAACACAGCGCAATATGGTAACTGTGACAATACAATGTCTCAATTCAATGAAGGTGGCTTTGGCAAATGAAACAAGTGGGGATATGCGAATTATTTTCTGAATGTTGCAACAGCCAATGAGCAGACAGAGCAAAGCCAGGAATTACGTAATGTACAGATTAAAGTGGCTCATATACATTCATACCTTATGCACACATATTGATATTTACAAAGCGTTCTGTTGATTTTTATAGGATTGAAAACTTCCCAATGTAAGAATAAATGAATCAAAACAAATGTTAACATGTCAATAAAAGCTTTTTAAATAGACAATACTGGCATAATAAAAAGCTTTTCCAGCATTTAGTGGGCAAAAAAAAAAAAAAATATTTTTTCTATTAAAGTAGAGGATATGCCAAGGCGTAGTGTGTCATGTTCACCAGTTTTACTTCGCCAGATCAAAGTAGCGAATTAGGGGGCTGATGGCAGGGCTCCTACCGTCTGCTGCACTACGAAAGAAACTGCATCTGATGTTGTTAATTTCTTCGGGAATTCACCACTTAACGCATAAGGAGCAGAGAACTCCATCAGAGTATAGTGACGCAAAGTGATGCAAATTCTGACAGTTGAATTCCCACTCTGATGAATGAGCCCCACAATGTTTATGACTATACATATTTTGAATATGCCTATTTATCCAAATATACCGTATACATACAGTACATATTTATAACGCATGGCGTTCTGCTCCCAGTAGCCTGTGCAAATGAAATACATCACATACTACAGATAAAGTATCAACGTTTAAATAGAAACGTGCTACATTGTACCTAGATACACAGAAACTGAATAGTATTCAAGGGAACATTTGCCTTAAAATGAATCTTTAGTAAGTTGCAGACATTGGCATTTAAACAGCACTTTCAGTTAGTCCTTATGTTTCTATTTTTTCCCCACTTATGTATATATTCAGTTCATCACATTCACCCAAACTACTGACTCTTGCTGTAGCAGATAAATGAAGCGGGTAAAGAAATGCATAATTGCGGACTTAACCAAACAAAAATAAAAATACTTACACATTAGTTATATGTATTAAGCTGACATTTTTTTTTTTTTTTTTTTTAATGTTCTTTATCATTTTATAAACATTTAACATACAACTGTAAAAAACAAGCAAAAAAAAAAAAACACTAAAGAAAACACCCGGGTCATATTTTCTTAGCTAAAGCAATGTAAGAATTGGAATAACTGGAAAATATTACTGTTTTATTTTTTTTTAAAAAAGCAAAGCAATTCCCACATTCAAGGGGTCAGTCATTTCGAGAAAATGATTATACGGCACTTGACCATTCTTCACCTATGATTTTGACACTTTTTTAAGCAGGCGCAGTCAGTTCGATACTAAGTTCTAGTAACCCACAGCAACCAATCAGAGACTAGCTTTCATTATCACGGCTCCTTTATTTTAGTGAATGCTAACTGCTGATTGGTTGCTATTAGTTACTACATCGTAGTAAAAAGGACTGCTCTTCCTGGTAGATTCTCCTGTTAGTATTTTCCATAGTCTTTCCCCAAAACGTGACACGTTGCCTTTAAGTATTTCTGTGGTTAACCTGTAGCTGTTGTACATCAGAGGGTGTGCAAACCTGCAAAACCAGGAGATGCCGAATCAGATTTCAGTAAGCGTAAGAATCGGTGATGCATCATTGTGCAAGCCTGTGCATCTCTTTAATGACTCATCACTAGAGAACAGAATTAAAGCAATACGAGGAAGCACAATAATGTGTTTCCCTGAGTGACAGTAACTGGATCAACCACAACGCAGTGAATCTCTCAAGCACAGACAAGACTGATGAGCTCACTCTATATTCAGGAAGGAAGGGGAGGGCGTTCGTTTCACTACGGAGCATGCTCTCCGAAGGCAAATGGCAGCTCCTCTCAAAAAGAGAAAAAAATAAACTGTAAACAAAGGTCTGTGCATGAAACCGTAAGTTGAGATAGGGAATTTTACCACTGTAAAACATAGCGGGAAATGTATCAAGTGGCGTTAAACGTAAAAAATAGATGCAAATTACTTTGCGTCCATTTATTTGCAATTCATCATTCAGTTTGCGTCCATTTTGTACCAGCTGCGCCTGTTTTTTATGTTTTGCGAAAATCAGTGATTAAGACCAGGCGCAGTTGATTTATGAAGGTTAGAAGGATTTTAAGACCAGTTATAAGAAGTAAAATTATCACCTGCGTGAACCCTGGCGTTAGAGAACCAGGTACACATCTGTGTAAAAAATGTTACCAAAATGTCAGCAATTAATATTTTGTGTCCTTTTTTCACATCAATGACTGGTTTGTGTAAAAAATGTTGGCAATTTCCGTTTGTGTCCAAATGTTAGCAAATTGTTAGCAATGACTATTTGTGCATGGAAATTGCTAACCTTTTGCTAATATTTGGACACAAACGGGAAATGCTAACATTTTGTTTTTTTACACAAAGTAATAATTAGTGTAAAAAAAAGGACACAAATTGCTAACATTTTTATGCAAAAATTGAAGTTCTCATTAGGTGCACTTTTAATGGTAAATAGCTGTTATTTGTAAGCACCTAGTTTTACCATTG
Organism: Pipa parva; assembly: GCA_019650415.1. NCBI lineage: Eukaryota > Metazoa > Chordata > Amphibia > Anura > Pipidae > Pipa > Pipa parva. The sequence continues at coordinate 6,535 of WMED01030879.1, read as the reverse complement.
CCACTTGATACATTCCCCCCATAGTCTGTATCTCAGTCATAAAGCGAGAGAAAACTGCTGTGTCATTCTGAAAGAGCAGTAACGCCAAAAAATAAAAATGCATCAAATGCATTTATAGTTATTATAGATCCAATCTGTGCTTCTGTAAAAAAAATGTCAATTGTGTTGAGAAATTATGATATTTAGCTTTAAAAATATGGCTTCAGCCACACTTGCTGAATAAAACACCCTAGAAATCAATCGGACTGGGTGTGGTTTGTTTAACAAAATGGCTGCTATCAGCAAATATAATCCATTTTTACCACGGTCACCATTGCTTGCAAATAATGTGAAAATACTTAAACTTTCCTGTATTCACATTATTTACAGTAGCTACACGCAGCTATCTGCGCAGTCTCCAGTCTGATCTTTCCTATCTAGATTTACTCACCTTCACTCCCTTTACTCTTATAGTTCTGGCATCTCACTCTCTCCTTAAATTATATTTATATACAGTATCTATTAGATGCCAGTTGAAACCTCATCATCCTCTTTACAAGCGATAAAAGCACCAATAGCAAAACTATTACTGAACATAATAGAAAATGTACCTTCACATTACAACCAGGGCATATAGCAAAACTAATAATCCCCTCCCTAATGTAGACCTTAGGGCAGGGATGGCAAACCTATGGTACGCGTGCCAGAGAGGGCACGAAAAGCCGTCACCAACCCTGCCTTCAGTACAGGCCGCGGACCTGATCTGACAGTTTTCAGGTTGGATCCGTAGCCTGCAATGAAGGAGCGCATGCTCTCAGGGGAGTTCTTCTCACTCCACCCCCGACGCAGGCGTGATGGCGTCACTCACCAGTGCCGGCACTTCGCCACCCCTGCCTTAGGCAAAATCACATAAGGTAATGTGTCACAGATGGGAATCCAGTAAAATGCAACTAACCATGAACACTAGGGCTTATTTATGAAAAGGCAAATAGTCGTGTAAAAGTATGACATCACATTCATTTCTCTATATTCGTGTATTCAGCAAACTGCATTGTGGGGAATTGAAAACCAATTTGGATGCATCTGACAGTCGCAGACTTACAGAGCGCTGGTAATTTGCTTATTCATCTAGATTTGAAGTCTGCCGCAGTAGTGGCTTTACTAACAAAATGGTTTGTGTGACGTTGGCCTTATAAATAAGAACTAGTGTTTTGGAAGTTTGATTAAATTCTGTACAAGTACAATACTGATGTACGTAGTATCCTATTATTCAGGACTATTACAGGTCTAGATTACCTTGTAATTAATCATTTTGTTTTTTCTAATGTTTCACCAAGGTATGAAAAAACATTACTATAAACCCATCCGACTGTTACAAATTTCTCACATTCCACAGCTATTAGGGAGGAATCCGGCATTCTTGTATGGGAAAGATTTTCTAAAACACACAAAAACCTTTTTCAACAGCCTTAAGCTGCAACTACATGGTAGATACCCCCAACAACAGCGGTTCTCAACCTGTAGGTCGCGACCCCTTTGAGGGTCGAACGACACTCTCACAGGGGTCGCCGAACACGCTCTAAATCCAGAAGTAAGCAGAGGTCCCCTTATATAGGGGTGCCTGCGTGTGAGGTTGCAGCCAAACATCATCACGTGACGCGCTTACGTGATGACATTGCGCACGAGAATTATTAAGTGACGCGCAAAGCGATGACATTTGGCCTCGACACGATGATGTCACCAAGTGCATGCCGGCTTCATGACGCAGGGGTCGCAGATAAAGGTAGGTTGAAAACCTCTGCCCTACAAAGTTTTGTGACATGTCACATTTTGGGGGGAGACTTTAATGATATGCACAGCTACACATCCTCCTTAGGCAGCACCACATTACTGATTTAGTTAAAAGATCAGCTTTCCATTCATAAATGCTGCCCCAATCACTTTGCATGGAAAAATCCTGGGTGGGGGGTTACAGGCACCACTACAGTAAATCCTCTGAAATTATATTGAAAGGCTGCATTCAGTCGGTTCAGAGTTCTGCCCCTCTCATTATAAGCAATAGACAGGTGTCTTTGGACATGTGCATTTACTAGTTGAAAAACCTGTTCGGCTTTAGTAAATTCGCCCCTTAGAATTAGATTAGAAAATCTAAACTCAAAATGACTGATGTTAGGAAACATTTCCGTTTAAATGGAAAAACTAGTTGAATAATAGTAAAAGTTCAGTGTGAAATTAGTTATGTACTTTACAACCATTTCCCTACATATACGGCTTTCATAGCCAACATCTGAAATAAAATCACTTTAGCTGAATCTTAGGCAGAAAAGGAGTTTCATGGATATGTGTGAATTATGGAGATTTTACATAAATTAAACCAAGCCGAAAACCATTCTTATACACAGCGCAGATACTCCTTATGTTTACTATGTAAAGCAGATGGAATTCACTGGAATTTGCTTATGCAAAAATGCATAACCCATGGCTACTGCCAATTCAAAAGGCATTTCTGGTTAAAATCTTTAGTTGGTTGTAGGTGATTCCACATGGTAAATATACCCCCCCCCTTGGTCTTTTCTAAAGCCCATATAATTAGTGAACTACAAGTCCCAGGATCTACATAGTATGGAAGTTGTGCTCTGCCTGAGTTGAACTGCTGGAGCGTTGCCAACTACATGAGAGACGTGCAATTTTTTAGCTGCACAAACTAACGTATTCTGCACGGCGTTTAAAAATGCTTAGCAAAAAGAGACCCATATAAAAAGTAATGACGATCGGTTGTGCAATGTCACACTAGTGTTTCACAAAGAGGAATATACGCTAGAACGCTTCATGTCGCATTTTTTTTGACCATGTAAAACACAACGCGAATAATTTAACAATAGGAATTTAACAATAGCGGTCACGCGTGAGGGAAAAGCGATGCGTAAGCAAGTTATTTTACATGGAAGTAGTGCCCCAAATGCTAATTTTTTTTTTTTGTAAAACGCTTATGAAAATTCACCAGTGTAAATGCGCCAGCAGTTTTTGCACCGTGTGCTTTTTTTTTTTTAAATGCAGAAGAATATTCGCCAGTGCGAACCTTGCCTAATTCTCTGTTTATAAATAAAGCGATATATGGCTAACCATATTATTTCCCCATTGAGACTGTTTAATTCTTGCTTAGCGGATCCGTTTATTGAACGAGAGCTCGTTCATTTAGAAAGTTTGCAGTAGTAATTCTGCTCATTACTTATTCCACTGTGTAAGCGCCAAATATACCGGTTTCCTTTAAATCCCATTTCCCATTGACAGACAAGAGAATATACCAGGAAGGTAGAAGCTTTATTAACCTCACACCTACATTTATACTGATAACTGGGAGTTTTTCACATCTCAGCACAAGGGTTAGAACAAGGGGCTTAAGGGGACTGATGTCAAAATAATCCAATGAAAGCAGCTCAAGGTACTTCGGAAACAACTTTTCTCTCGAGTTGGGTGGAGCTAAATGATGATTGACATTATAGCTCCTCCAACCAGATCCCAGCTAGATCGTGATTTAAGGGATCTGATTGGAGGAGCTATAATGTCAGTCATCCCTTTAGCCTGGCCATACCCGGCTCGAGATTCAAGTCGGGCGTCAAGTCGAGAAGAAAAGAAGCAGGGAGTTTGCGTCCTTTACTACAGTCTTAGCTGAATGCCTCCTATAACAATAAGTCTGTTCAGTGGACCTGACAGACCCACTTTTAAGGAAAACAACTGGAATCATAAATAGGTTATCATCATTGACGCTTCGTTATAGAGAAAGATATTATAAAAAAGTAACATAGTAATTTTGGGTCCAGCCAGCACAATGCCACCCAGCATGCGTCCTCTGGAAAGATTTTATGTTAGATAAGCCCACCAACAAGTTTCTATGAAGTCCTTTATTACATATAAACATTTAGCAGCTCTTCTCTGAACCTTTCCCACTGCTGTAAAGGATTGAACTGGCCCGATTGGGACAAAAGGAAATGTGACAGTGGGTCAGACAGAGGTGGGCACTGGCATTTCCTGGAAGCCTTTTCAGCTGCTTAAAAAAGAAGGACGAAGAGGTGGCACACTGTTAATTGAGTTATAAGAGTATGCTGCACTAGGATTGGCTGGGTGTTTCACCTCTGACCTGCTCTTACAATGCAAGAACTGTAGGAAGCTCATGGGAAAGACAGGAAAAGAGTCGGCCTATTATTAGTGAAACAGTCAAATGAAAATTCTCTTTTGGATTGGCATGGACGTTATTTAAATACAGCACTGAAATGTTATCTTTCAAGTTAAATGCATGAATTTAATTTCTGTTTTTATCTTTACTGATAGCAGCTATGTTGTTAAACAGACCTCACCCAGTCCTATTATTTTCTTATATTGTAAACTCTGCGGAGCAGGGACCTCCAATCTCTTGTGTCAACCACAACCTGGCACTTAAAGTGAAGTATCCTTGTGATATTATATTTGTATTGTGTAATTCACTTTTCCCATGTCTGTATTATATTTGTATTGCTGAATTGTACAGCACTGCGTAAATTTGTGGCGCTTTATAAATAAAATTATACATATATACACGGTGCCTTAGATAATACATATTCAAGAAGTGTGCCCAAAAGCCCAATTTTTAAGGCTAAATATGAATGTTGAGGGGGTTAATCGCTAAAGTCCAAATTGTTGCGTATAGGTGCGAATTTGAAAGATAAAGACAGTCCCAATAGCCTGCTACTGTCGCAGTCGGGTCTTTATAATGAGAACATTGTCACAATCTTAACATTAAAAAATTGTCGTGACTTTACAATGGGGAAATTGTAGCGGATTTGCTATAGGAATCCGCTGTTTGCCAATTCAAAAGTCGAATTTGCACCTTAGTGAATAACCCCCTCTGAGTATGTGTGTGTTAAAGTGTGAGTGCACGTATGTGTGTAAAGGTATGTGTACAAGTAAGTGTATGCATTCAGTTTCATTTAAACAATACCTTTAACACTTACAGCATTTTCCTCCCCAGTCTCTGTAGCCGTGGCTATTTTATACACACAGTTACAGACTGGACTCTGTAATGATGACAAACTTGTGCATAGTGATACACATGCTACCCTATACACAGTTGTGAAATATTAGATAATGCATTCAGCACATGATGAAGTATCTGAACCAGCAGGGAGAGGGTTGCGGTGCTAGTTTCAGGCCTGTGACATGTAGAACAACTGTAATAAAAATGTATGGGAAAGACTGGTGCACTAAAATCACATTGCCAAAGCAGCTGACTTGTTCTTGCAGAGCTGCACTGGAAACTAAATTATTTCACTTCGTGATGGAGTTGCTTAGAGTTACTGACCAGTTGAATGCGGCTCTGTATCCCCTAGCAACAGGATTGGACAAAGTCTACAAGCGAGGGAGACCTTGCCCCAAGGGTTTTTAATCAATCTAAACTACTCTTTTAAAGATCGTATCTACCAAACACCTTGGCTGTTCATACAGCAGTCTACCATAAAGAAAGCATTGGTGCCACACCAAGACTACTGGAGGATAAAGAGGAGGTACTGGCACCATGTGATTGCCAGCAGGCAGAGCAAAAGCAATGGTGCCAATCCATATTTTCTGCCAGTCAGAGAGAAGATATTGGGGCACACAGACAGAACGCCTTAGTGCAGGGGTAGGCAAACTGCGGCCCCACAACCACATGTGGCTCTTCAGCTGCTTTGTTGCGGGTCTGAGTGCATCTCCTTACCCCCGCCCATGACTTCTGACGCTTCTTCTGATAGGACATTGGCAGGACATGTGATCGAGAACATGTACTCCTTCCCCTGTGTGGCTCCATAAATATTTTTCCCAGGTGGAGGAGGGGGTGAAATATTAATCTCCTATGCAAAGATTGCTGACCCCTGCCTTAGTGCTATCATTACTGCCGGGCAGGCAGAGGCAAGGCCTTAAGCGACTGCGGGCAGGCAGAGGCAAGGCCTTAAGCGACTGCGGGCAGGCAGAGGCAAGGCCTTAAGCGACTGCGGGCAGGCAGAGGCAAGGCACAATACTGATTGCTTCCCATCCAATAAATAAAACAGACCAGCAGCCCCCATCCCAGGAAACAGGTACAACTAACTATACTAATTTGTGGGGGTATGGGGAGGTGGGAATGGGGTCTCGTGCTGACAGTGCTTGGAAACACCACTGCTTAAAATCTTTGGATTATTAGTATCCCTTGTATCATTATAGGCCCCAGCAATCCAGTTATTTTCATTAATGGTTATCCCAAATGATACCCACACTCTTTTACTGAAACTCTGCCATTGCTGAAGGTTACCCCCCCTCCCAGAGGCGGCAACAGCAGAACAACAGTAATTCTGGCTTTCAACTAATTTAACTCTCTCCAGCACAAAATGTATTCCCCCCAACCCCCAATTGCTACAGAACATTCCTCAAGTAACCAAGCAGCGGGTTAAATAATAGATTGCAATTTAAAAAAAAAATTATATATATATATATATATACACACACACACACAGTATACAGTGGTGTGAAAAAGTGTTTGCCCCCTTCCTCATTTCCTGTTTTTTTGCAT
>WMED01030878.1:0-10028 GCA_019650415.1 Pipa parva | reverse complement strand
ATTCTCCCTAGCATTCTCCCTAGCATTCTCCCTAGCATTCTCCCTAGCATTCTCCCTCAGATTACAGCTGCTCCTCCTGCCTTCATAAGTACATGTACAGTGTGAACTTTCAAACTAGCTCCATTGCCTTGTATGGAGAGTCCCATTCATGTGAACATGAGTGATTAATCCAACACCAGGCAGCAAGTTTATGGATTGTTACTGAGCCTCTCTGACCTTCCCTGTGCACATCCATCAATACTGATTTCTTTTTTTTCTTTCTATTCCACCACTCATGAGAAATCAGTGTGCTTTTCTGATCTCCTGTGCAGTCCTATAAATATCCATGTATTGACTCTGCTCTATGGAGTTTCAGCCTCCCAACTATTTGATGAATATTGCAACCATTTTTAATTCACAAAGCTAATAATGTTCACCTTGCATAGTTGAATGTAAATCAGCCCAGACCTTGTTTGCAAAATGTATATACTCAAATCAAGCTACTTACTTATTCATGTGCAAAAGTTATCCTAGCTGGGCTTTCAAATCATCTGATAGGAAATTGTTTAGACATAATATTATTGTAGAAAGAAAATGAATGAAATACAGTACCTTGTACCTTCGGTTTAATGATTTAGTAGAGCTTTATGTGGAATCTAGAGCTGGCATTATGTTAATGACTATGTCGTTTTTCTTTTTACAATGTGCTATAATTCTCTTATGTGTAGTAATTCTGCAATTCAAGGAAACTGTAACATAATGTCTTAAGGGATACAATTTAAAATCTAATTGAACAGAAAAAAACGATATCTTAAGTCCATCTTCAGTATTCATTTGTAGCAACACTTGAAGAAGAAGCCATAGTGCAATGAGAGCTTGCAACATTTATCAGTTAGACATTAAAAGGTATTGCCCCAGGTCATTTTTGCAGTTTTCTTAAAGTGCAGAAACAGTACACATAGTTATATTGAAAGCAAAGCAACCATACAAAAAATCCCCTCTCTTTTTTTTTTTAGAGTGTTCTAACCAGAACTTTGAATGGTAAGGCTTATGTAAACTGGTTTGTGGTGCATAAATTCAAAGACAAATTCAACTGAGCTTGAAAAAATGATGTTGAGTTGTATGTGCAGCTGCATTTGATACATTTTCAAATCAAGAGAGCAACTTATTGCAGTACAGAAAAGTTGAAGTTGTAACATTCACAGTCCGCTTTATAATGAATGAGCAACTGCCTTACTACTTACTATGTGCAAGTAATTGCATCTAATGATTTGATAAAAGTATAAAATAATGCAAAAAGTTTCCCAGAATAACTTTCCTACATTAGATTCCAGGGTAGATGCAGACCTTGCCAGTTCTTTACACCAGATAATTTAAATTAAATTTGCTTTTGAATTTTAATGTATTCATTACATTAAAAAGTCCATGACTCAGCAACAAATATTACCTTTACTGCTCCTGTTTATGTATTTAGTTTTGCCACCCTGCTTAACCTACAAGTACATATTATTACAAAGTACGTTTATCTTTTTTGTGTGTTTGTTGTTTTAATATGTGCATACATTATGCTGCCAGAATATCAAGAACATTGTTGTTTTCTTTCTTTAAAAGTGAATTTATTGCTGAAGATGGAAATGATAAATTTTGGCAGTTTTTGGCAACCGTGCAGGAGCTGACTATATATAAGGGCAAAGGTAAGATAAGAAGCTTTTTTTCCCACCTGTGGCACCTGTAACAAATTTTAGTCTCAACAGTGTTGCAATATTTAATCCTGATTTACAAGGCATAAACAAGAACTAGTATGTTTACTAACTATAGATAATGTTTGGGTGGAGTTTTCTCATGTAAGCTCTGAAAGAGAAAGTAGTGCACAGTGTAGTAATTTACTGTATGTAGTTATATAGCATCAGCATCTTTGCATTGCATTACAGAAATTAACTTCAGCCCCTGCTCCTATAGATCTTACAATCTCATTACCCCACATATTCACATACAGACAGCGCAGTGTGAGAGGGGGTATTTCATGGGGGCAGCCTAGTGTGGGAGGGGGTATTTTGTGGGGGCAGCGCAGAGTAGGAGGGGGTTTTTATTTACCTTTACAAATTTTTTCTTTGGGGCACACCCTAATCAAATGGCCTGCGTATGCCTATGGGTATTATACAGGGGGGGGGAGCTTGAGGAAGACACCCTACTAGGAGCTCTGGGAAGTAAGACACCTGCACTCTTCTAATACTTCTATGCACAGGTTGTGATGCTCTGATTCTAATCCCCTGAGCTCCCAGACAGAGCAGTTTACAGAGGATAAGAATATAAGAATCAGATCATCGGTCCACAACTGCATAGAAGTGCTACTAGCCTACTAAGCGGTGATGTAGGCTGAGAATGTAGGGGTGTGTGTGTGTGGAAGTGTCAGTCATTAAGGAATGGGGGGGGGGGCGGCGGTGCAATTTCTTTACTCCACCTAGGGCACAAAAAATAACTTGGCCCGACCCTGTTCATAGTATGTTTTATTGCATTCCTCTCAAGTTGCCAGGGTTGCCAAAAATGTAAATTCTTTTAAGCATGGACTACAATAAATGTAATTTAATTAAACCTTAAAATGATTTTAAAATAATACAATCGTCTACTTTTTCAAATTCAGTCATACCTCTTTTGTCCATTATTTCTCTTTTTTCCTACCTATTAAACTATATATTTTTATCTTCCTTTACTTCCTTCATGCTGTACACAAGCTGAGTATACAGGCTTTATAGATATATGTTTTAAAGGGAGGTATAAGTAGCTCTACTTATATTCAGTGTATGGTATTTAAAGGGATAACCAGGAAAAAAAAATTGTTTTTCTTGTTTAGTAAAGTAGATTAGCTTTTAAAAAATGGTTTAATTATGTAACACCTTATTTTGTGCTTGAATAAGGGATTGTTAGCCTACTTCTTCTATTAAACCAACAAAAGCAGTCCATCTTACATTATGCCCTGATAAAAGGTATCATTGTACCTTAATAGCATGATTCAGGCTACAATGCTATAAAAAAACAACAGTGTTTTCATCATTGCAGCCTGATCTCCACAATGCGTGAAATAAGAGACCTGTGCAAAGGCAGAAAATGGTATATTTAAATGATTTTTTTATGAACACTACATAGCTTTGGCAACAAAAAAGTACAGTGATATGTATAGATGTGAAATAACAGAAGTAATGTAATATTACAAATAAATTAAAATGTATAACAGTCTTGAAATGTTAAAAAACTTTTACATGGGTGAAGTATTTTATGCAAAACAAAATGATATATGCAGGAATATCAAAATATACAGATTAGAAAAAAGTTTGTTTTTCGAAAAAAAAACACTCCAAAAATGTTTCCATCCCCTTTGTATTTTTTGCAGATACAGAATATTCTTACTACTCTCTGATTTTAAAGAAAGCAGCCCAGTTTCTCACTGATCTGCAAGTTGCCCTTCTGAAATTTGCTTTTTCCATTCGAGCATATTCTCCAAAAGTCCAGATGTTTCAACAGGTACAAAATACATGTGTCAATTCTTTATATATATATATTTATAACACTTTAGGGCTTTTTGGATAGTTTGTGTTGTCATCTGTGAATTGTTATTTACATTTGAGTAGATAATGCTTATGTTGGTAACATAAAAAATATTTTTTTCTTCCCCTCTCATTGATTTAAATGTTTCTGTCAATGCATTTTTTTTAAATCCCTCCACTGAGCTGCAAAATGTATTTCCCAAAATGACTCTTGATGCTTTTTTTAGAGGGATCATATAGGGCCTAATTCACCATTGTGCGAAGTGAGCCGCAAAGCCTTCGGCTCACTTCGCAAATGGTATTATGCGCTCGCTGATGTCCTGTATGCGGACATCAGCGAGCGCGTTAAAGGGATTTCAGTCTCGGCGAGGAGACTCGAGTGCTCTCGCCGAGACTGAAATTCCTTTAATGCGCTCGCTGATGTCCGCGTGCAGGACATCAGCGGGCGCATAACACCATGTGCGAAGTGAGCCGAAGGCTTCGTGGCTCACTTCGCACAATGGTGAATTAGGCCCATAGATTATTGTCAATAAATCATTTGAGGAAATGTTTGGAAGTATGCACCAATCATTATCCAGAAGTACAATTTAACTAATAAAGAAGCTTTAGCTCCACAGCTCAAATTTTTCTAAATATATTACAAAAGCATTAATTTTACTTTTTTCACAATGAGCTTGTCTGCTGAATTATCTATATAAAATGTAATTTTCTAATGTATAAATAATTACTTAACATCCCCAAAAAGTTGTCTCTGTGTACTTTTGCACATTTTAAACCTAAATAACAAAGGTTCTTCTTATGGGTGGGAGGCATGAAAAGGTGTATTTAAAATTAGTCTTATTTATAAAGGTTTGCTAACAAAAAAAATCTTTGTTTTTGACATTTTCTTGATTTCTTTTTCATCAAATTGCTGGTTTCTGCAGTGGTACATTTTATGAAAATGATTTTTTTTCATATGAGTGATATTTTGTTACAAAATTGCATAGTTTGTTAGTTAATGAAAATCTTCATGTACTTAATTTGATACATAGACCCTTACTGCTGTAAATGATGTCTATGTATTCAGGTTGTTTATCTGTTAAAGTGTGCTTTAAGTATCCCTCTTTCTACTTCATTTATGTGCAGCGTTTTCTAAATGTCTCCAAACCCTAGTACAAGATAGGCACCAAGTTCGCCTACCCCTGAAGAGCCACCCACCTGAGCCAAACAAAGAAAAGTTACTGGGATCTGGAGGGATGCTAGCCACTGCAGGATTGGAGAGGAGTTACAGTGGTTATGGCAGAGTTGATATGCCCCATGGGGGTTTAGGCCCAGTCGCAACCACTGAACCCTATTGCTTGGCCCCTATTTATGTGTTCAATACTATAACATATCAGAACTTGACTTTTTTATTTTAATGGCATGCTTAAAAAATATATAGCAGTACTCTGGGTACTACCATAAACAGCTCTAGCATGATATGCAATATATACACATATGTTTATTTGCCAAACATATGTTCTGTAAATAAAACAAAAATGGTTGTCTACTGCTATTGTCATTTTTGCTGTGGTATATAGCTGCTGTTTTCTTATATTGAATTTCCACTACTTTAGATACAAAACGATATATGAGGCTGATAGGGCCTTTGTTTCTTTAAATATTTCCCATCTAACTGTTAGCCAGCTTAGACAGCGAACAAGCAGTAGCAAAATGTTGCTCATTTACAGTCCAAAACAGCTATGCAGTCTCTTTGACTTTATGTCATACATTAGCAAAGTTTATCAGTTCAGTGTCTTTTTTTTTTTTCCTCTTCATTGATTGATTCTAGCTATGCCAGAAAGGTGCTGCAGGCAATAGATGGTTGCATTTGCAATAGTACTCATCCTAACATTTATTCTATTTCTAACTGTAGAATGTCTCCAGGCTACTTATCTCTCATAGATGGGAGAGAAACTATAATAAATATGTGCTTACTTGCTGATCCAGTTTTTTAGCATCACTATAGTAGGGGTTTTCTTGAGCCAGTACTTATAGAAACAAAAACAAAAAAAAACCTTATCCAACCTTATTGTATGGCCATTAGATAAAAACCTCTGCTTCACTGCGTTCAGTCTTATCTGTTAATATGTAAAATAATCAAGACATTGCTCACTACATATGGATAAATAATGTAGATAGAATGACTGAACCAATATGTACTGGACATGTTCCTAAACACATTGGACCTGTTTATGCCATCATCAGCAGACCTAACACTGCTGGCTGTGACTGATTGTTTTACTCAAAGAGATAGTTTCCAGAATGACTGAATCTGCATTCGCATTTTGTTTCTACCCTTGTTATTGACTTGGCTGATAATTCAGTCCAGAGGCCAGAACTGACTGTGTGTGGCCACCTTAAGCTTTCTTCATCTGTTGGGAGAAAGCAGTCATCAATGTCCAAGCTCTTCTAAGGCTATTTTGTTATTTTTATTAAGATTATATACATTCACCAACTTAGGTAGAAGATTTTTAATTTCCTTAAAACACAATTATAGAATACTTTCAGATTGTTGGATATATCTCTTGAATGATAACTCATTTTCTCTAGGGTCCCCATGATCAGACATATCCGGGTGAATATGTGCCTTCATGACAATTTTCCTTCAAAAATAAAAACAAGTCTTTAGAAAGATCAACCCTGTAAAAGATGCGTGTTGGCCAAAAAAACATTTTCTAATTCTGACCTGTTGCTGTTAGTACATGATTGGTTTAATTTGTATGAAAACTGTCCTCTGTTGCTTGTCCTTCTTGTATTTTTTCGTTTTTTTGTTGTCCAATAATGTTGCATTTAGGGTTGCAGAAGATAACTCCATCTTATTAGGCTCCAAAGGTTTATGCTTGCCTCTCCTGGTCTTTCATCTTAAATTGAATATGACTGATCATCTAAAAATGGGCCCAGCTCTTTACTTGATGTCTCCTGTTGTTTCTCTGAGACCATTTACAAACGGTGTCCCTCTCATAGTCTGTCAAATCCTGTGCAAACATAGGGATTCATTGACTAAAGGCAGAATAGTCACATAGAACCATGAAGTCACATCTTTCTGCCACTTCCCCAGGTTCACTTATTGACTAAACTCTGGGAAGTGACAAATAAGAGACCAATTCTGGTGGCAATGATAGTCGTGAACTTACAGAACTCTTTGCGTTACTTTTGCTATTGACTAAGCTGTGGAATGTTTTGAAGGTGGGAATGCAACTAGGTGTATGGCTCCCAATTCATCTGTTTGACTTTGCCATTTCAAAGTGGCGAATTGGTGGGTTGATGGCATGACTCTGGTGTTGCGTAAGGTGACAATGATGACTGCGACTAAGAACATGACCTAAAGACGAGGTGACATAGATATAGATAAAATTGTCACAGAATACAGTTAGTGGAATATGATGGGGATGACATCATTGCCTTTCATTTATGCCTCACTCCGCATGACTTTGCATCCTACTTCTATCTGTCTGACTATGCCACACTACGCATGTGACAGTGATCACTCCTGTCAGAAGTATTCTCGATTTTTCAAATTTTTCGATGGAAACACTAGTAGTATGGCTACCTTTTTATTGAAAAATCAAGACTGAAAAACTTGATCAAAAGACTTATAAGGGGGTAATTCAGGAAAGATTGTACTTAACTAGCGATGCTTCTCACCACTTCAGCGAGTCGGGTACGCGCTCCCTGGTCTCCTGCAAGCGGAGATCAGTGAACACTTTAAAGGTGCTTCAGCTCACCTCGCGACCACTCGAGTCGCCTGGACGAGCCAAAGTACCTTTAAAGCGTTCACTGATCTCCGCTTGCAGGAGACCAGTGAGCACGTACCCGACTCGCCGAAGTGATGAGAAGCATTGCAAGGTAAGTATGATCTTTCCTGAATTACCCCCTTAAGCTCGAAGGAACAATGCGAGATCTCGCACAATAAACTCAGAAAGACTGAGAGTGGTCTTTCAAACTTTAATAAATTTCGCCCCTTAGACTTAATATCTTAAAAAGGCATATATACCTCCTGTGCTAGGGACACTAACATTTCCTAATAATGCTCAGTTAACATAGACATTAAATCCAATGAGCAACAATGCAAAATCTGCCCCCATTGAATCTTAAAATTTACTTCTGGTTCCCAGACTAGCAATATACTTTTATTTTAAATCCTCTTGGAATGATGTTAAATGCCTTATATTTACAGATCAAGTCTTAGCCAGTTTAGAAAGTATCTCTTTCACTTCAGATTTTTGTATTGATTGCTCATAAAGTATTCAAAATTCCATTATCCTTATCCATAAGCCATGGCTGAAAGATATCTCATCTAAACTTCACCAATTTATTCAGGTCACACAGCATTTTATAGACAACAGTCTCATGTTGTACATGTATATCTCCTGACAGGTGTGCAAGGCTACATTTTGTGAACCCTGTTATTTTTCTTTGAGACACTTTTATCATACTTACTATTTCAGCTCTAATGTTCTACTGCACAGAAATAAAGTGGAACATCTGGGTCGATCAAAATTTACCTCAATTTGCCATAATAGATGTTGATGAATTATGTTTCTGAGGTTCTGTTGTGCTTAGTGGTTAACACAGAAATTTAAAGTGTCTTTTCTTTTTTGCTGGAAGACTAATTTTTACTAGCTATAATTTATCAGTCACATTCTACAGTGTAACAGTTTTGTTGCATGTAAGAGTTGTTAGGCTGTTTAAGATTTTATTGAAAATAATCAGTAGAAATTGAAAAATGGCTATACAGATATGAGATCTGCTTCAGTTGTTCTAAAAGCATTAATTGTACTCATAAAAGCTATTGTGAAAAAGAAATTTCAATAGAAGCATCCATGGAAAGCAGCATCTAAATGTTAATTTTCCATTCTTCTGCAATATATAGTCATTATCACTTTCCAAAACAATGCAGTTAAAGGGAATCCAACATAAGTGCTAAAGAAATCAGTGTGCCTTAAAGAAGCACAATTTAATGCTAAACAAATTACATAAAATCTTTGTTAAATTATGCATGTGTGAATCTAAATCTATATATACATATTAAGTTCATTATTAGAATATTCCTTTCATAAGGCATTACTGAAAGACATTTAGTTCACAAGCTATGGCCAGAGGAAAGAATCTTATGAAAGTATCACATTTGCTTGCTGTTGCAATTTATGCAGAGTAAGTTTAAGGCAGCGGTTCTCAACCTGGGGGTCGAAGGACACTTTTACAGGGGTCACAAACACGCTGTGAAGCCGGAAGAGTGCACAGGTCCCTTTATATAAGAGATCCTGTGTGGTGATGTCGGGCCCAAACGTATGTAATCACGTGACACACAACGCAATGACATTTCGCCTGAATGTCATTGTGTGACGTCACCTGGGGGGTTCGCGGTTTCAACAAGGGTGAGAACTGCTGGTTTAAGGTTTAGAAGGCACTGAGAATATTTTTTTGTGAGGGTGTATTTGTGATTTAAGAACTGCAAGCAGTTCTCAGATTTTGCAACATTTTAAAACGTGACTGTACAATTAGTTATGCAAACTGTTTTCAGATATTAACAGTATCTGTGTTAGACCAGCGCAACAGAGTTGGAAGTAATTATACTTTAATAATCTTTCACACTCTTTGGGAGTACAGGTTTAATTTATAGTAAAAACTAATATGAAATATTTTATTTTTTGAAATTAGAAACCATCCTGTGCAGAGGGAAAGGTTGGAGAGTATCTTCTGTAAGAAAGAGACTATAAAATGAAACCTCTTTTTAATATAAAATGGTTTATTTAACAATGTAAACTGGTTTATAGCTGTTGGAAAAATTATTTGAAGGAATGACCTTACAGTTACCAAACAGTAAGGAATAATCTTATTATTTAGCAGCATTGGCCAAGATCTATCTAGAATCCCTAGCTTTTATCTCATTTAATAGCAAGTAAAACTGTGATCAGCATCAAGGAAAAGTACCCTGTATTTAATTTTAATATAGACAGTGTGTCTTATAGTACACAAGACTTATTTAAACATATGTGCAGGACTGTGGAGTTAGTCGTTATAAAATGGACTGACTCCCAAAATATATAATAAATTCATTGAGTGAGTTCATTGCAGTATATGCTGAATATATTTTCATAAGAATTTGGGAAAATAATGAAATGTTCTGTAAAGGTCTATACTATTCCTTATATAAGGATCTAGGCCAGGGGTCTGCAACCTATGGCTCTTGAGCCAGATGTGGCTCTTTTGATGGCTACATCTGGCTCTTTGAGACTTTGACTGTAACGAGTGGTGCTTACAAAGCTCTCTCAGTGCTTCCGGGGTGCTAGCCAATCCAGAGCCACTGACATCACCAGCTTCCGGGTTGCTAGCCAATCCGGAGCTGCTGACATCACCAGCATCCGGGTTGCTAGCCAGTGTGGAGCCACTGACATCACCTATGTGACATCATATATGACGTTGGCAGCTCCGGATTCAAAAGGGCTGAGCAGAGCCGCACGTATATGGCTCTCTCAGCCAAAA
>WMED01030877.1:0-10028 GCA_019650415.1 Pipa parva | reverse complement strand
ATCCCCTTCTATGTAGATGCAGAAACTTTCTTTCCTCTAAATGTAGAGGATGCCCCCTTGGTAAAAGGTTTTACAGTTCCAATTCAAGGTATTTAGCATTGGTGTTAAGAGATCCCAATATTCATTCATGGCTTACATGTTTTCTTGAAGGACTTAGGGTTAATGTCTGCTGGTTCCTGTAGGATTATAGGTTTTAGAGATTTTTCATCAGTCCAAGATCAGTTTTAGATATTTGCACTGCTAAACCTGCCAGATTAACAGATTATTGTATTATATGTGTTCATTTATATAGTGCTACTATATTACACAGTTCTTATATTATATAGTGATTATATTGCAAGTCTTTCAATGTACTGCACTTGAAACTTGAGAGGTACATTCTGCCAGGGTAGATACCTTTTAAAAGGTATTATAGTGACAATTAATGATCAAGTTTAATTAAAAATGTTTGTAAACCTTTTTATTTTTAATAAAGAAGGATATCACACACAATACAATTGAAAATTATTTGCTTGGTAAATCCAGCATAGCATTTTGTCATTTTACCAATTTATTTAGGTCCTAAGTACTTTACATCAGCATTTACATAGGGAGGGAGGGTATTTCAAGTTATATTGCCAAAGGCAATCAGCATGACTACAGCTGTTTATTTTCTTAAGTACATCTATGTAAATAAATAAAGTTGTTTGTGCATTATAGTCTATTTGTGTTCTACTGCAACTTTTGGAGAAATTAAAGAACTAAAGCAAAAAAATAAAAAAAGGACTGTTAAAATACTTATCTTATACAGAGCTGATTGATTACAGTCACAGCATGAGCTGTGCTGTAATTAGCCAGCTCCCGATGCTTCCTTCACAGTGCTGGCTGACTGAGAAGCCAGTGTTAAACTCCTCCCACCTTGTTTCACTCCGAGTGAAAAATGGCTTAAACATCATCGTGTTCATTGCGGGGGCCAATGAGAACGCTTCCCGCAATGAGCGTGATGATGTATGAAGCCAGTGAAACAACTGGCAGGAACTGCGCATTGGCTTCTCAGTCAACCAGTGCACTAAGAAGGAAGCATCAGGTACCGGCTAATTACAGCACAACTCATGCTGTGACTGTAATAAATTGGCTCTGTATAAGGTAAGTACTTTAACAGTCCTTTTTTATTTTTTTGCTTTAGGTCTCTTTAATTCAGTGCAGATCTTTTTTATAACCAGGTATATTTCCATTTGAATGCCAAACTAAAATTATGGATTTCAGAAGGTGGTATGGTGCAAAGAAAGTGCCCACACCTTTCACAAAAGGAAACAATATAGTTTTGATTGTTGCTGTGTGCCCTTTTATTTATTTATTTTTTGTTACCTATTTAACTGTTTTTGCAGTTACTTTATTAGAACCTCACAGTTTCCCACAAATTATTGTCTATGTTGTTGGACGCTACCATATAAAACAATTATTTTCTTTATTAACAGTATGTAGTTCAGATAAACATAGTTTTAGTTTACCATTTATCAGAGAGCCATAGGGACAAGTCCTTGTTAAATTTAAGTTACTTAGTTACTAGGAGTGACATAACTGTGCTGCTCCCCGACTCCCATTAATAGAAAGCAGCAATATGCGTGTGTTTGAGTATCCATTGCTATGAATTACAGCATTTATGGTTGCAGGTCAGGATTTATGCTTTCACCATTATATAAAAAACAGAGTGGTCAATAGAAATGCATATGTTTTACTAAAGTACTTAAATAATTGATCTTTAAAAAAATGTATATGCCCACAGTCTCCCTGCTACAACACAAGCTAACTATTTGATCCCATTTACTCCTTTCAGTGATGGAATGTATTAATGCATTCAAAATGATATTCCTCTAAAACTTCCTCTATGCAAATACAAGCCACATATACGTTTTGAGAATGTTTTCCTCTCTGTCTAACAGGTGAAGGCCAAATATAACATACTTTTTCCTCATAATCCTCAAGTGAGACATGTTTTCCATACCAATTCATAAATATACAATTAATCCGTATTCTTCATAATATGGAACAGGTAATGGGGAAATGTATTGAATAGCGTTAGTGTGAAAAAAAAGAAATGGAAGAAAAACTATTGCATCCATTTGTTTACATTAAAGTGCACCTGTCTCCTCAAAACTCTAATACTAATATAGGTTCTACTAATGAAATAAACGTTTTTGTAAATATATTTGTATTTAAAAAAATGTATCTTTATACAGCGTTTCTCTCTCTCATCTTCCCTGTCACCCTGACTTTTCTTTGAGTCGGATTGGGTGGGGTTAAATGATGATTGACATTATAGCTCCTCCAGTCATATCCCTTAAATCACGATCTAGCAGAGATCTTATTGACAGGGAGTAATTCAGGATAGTGTGAAGTGAGGTGAGGAGTCCTCGCCTCACTTCGCACTGACTGATATGCGCTCACTGATGTCCTGCAACCTGACTCAGAAAGAAAAGTCAGGCTGACAGGGAAGATGACAGAGAGAAACGCTGTATAAAGGTACATTTTTCAAAAAACATATATATTTACAGAAACATTTATTTCAGTAGTACAACCTTATTTAGTATTAGTTTTGAGGTGGCAGATGCACTTTAACACCATTTGATGCTGTTGTATTATTCCTTTTGTGTCCATTTTTACCCCAATTGTAGCTTTTTTTATTTTTGCAAATATCAGGGAGTAAGACAAGAGTAGCTGATGTATGAAAATCAGAATTCTTTTAAGACTTATTTTAAGAAGTAAAATGAATCCCCGTCTGGGTTAGAGAAGCATGCATTTCTTTTAAAAATGTTAGCAGTTACCATTTTTGATTTTCTTTACACTAATGACTGGTTTGTGGTTGATAATGTTTTTATGCAAAGTATAAGTTATCATTTGTAATTTTGATGATGAATAGCAGTTATTTTTTACCTCCCATTTTAATATTGTGTTAATACCACTTGATATCTTCTTCAAGTAAGAGTAAAACAATTTCAAATTGTATACACTACGCTCCTTATAATAAAATTGCCATTGGCAGGATTATAACAAAAAAATAGCAGATATAAACTACCAAACAGAGGAAAGGAAACAATACCGACACAGCATTTAATGACAGAGTTAAAATGGTTCTGCAGCCTTCATTGTACTTACCCTACTCCCCATAGATTTCCAGTAACCTATAACAAGCTAAATCCAATGGCACAACAGCCACTTTTCTGCTTATGGTATGGAACTGTTCTAAAATAATGCATTTTTTGGTCTAAAGTTGTAAATATTTGCTTCTACAATTACTTAGACATCACCTTGATATTAAATAACCTTTGCAAAATGGGATGCCCTCACAAATACTCAAAATTCTCTGTCTCTGGCTGGTATATTTATATTTAAATTCCTAAACTTGGGAAATATCATTACTCTTCAGATGATTCTTCCAGAGCAGTAGTTTCTTTAGTGACAATACTGTTTTTTAACACCTAGATAACTCTACATTTTAGTTACGCTAAAACAGCAGTTCTCAACCTGAGGGTCGCGGGTCAAATGATGATTTGCCAGGGGTCGCCTAAGACCATTAAAATGAAATCCTCAAATAGCGAATTCCCATAGCAAATCTACGACCGCCACAATTTTAAACTTGCAACTGCGACAATATTCCCATATTGACCACATCGATATTCCCATATTAAAGTTGCGACCGTGAGGATATTCCCAGAAAAAGTTGCAACTGCGGCAGTAGCAGCCCATTGCAACCAAAAACTTGTTATTGTTGTTGCCAAATCACGGGGATACTAAAGGGTCATGGCAATAACAAGGTTGAGAACCACTGATCTAAAAGAACAACCCATGACTCATCTTGAAAAGACTCCTAGATCTGCTAATGTACTTTAATAGACTGGTATTAAGTTAAATTTGATATTTATGTATGTGATATAATGATATAATTTGTGCATGTATCTTGGCTTGAATATTTTAATTTCACTGACATCTCTATATTACTTATATGCCACAAATAAAAAAAATAAAAGGTATTGTAAAAAAAAATTCTAGACAAAACTCTGAAAATTGAAAAAAATAAAAAGATTATGATACCTTTTTCCCCATGCTTTTTCAGTAAACTCCTCTCTGTTCATTTAAGTCTAACCCTTTTGCAGTCCAAAACCATGACTGGTCAAATAAAACAGGGACAGGTGGGAAGTGTGTATGTGGTACTGTACTTGGTACGTAGTGTATTTTATAGTGTTTGTTTTGGAAAATATATGTTTTGAAAAACACTGCCACAGGTGTCACAACTATTTCAGTTATTTCTGGGAATATTAACGTTACTGTTTTGTTATTATTTATTAACATGCATTTTACCTTCCTGGGGATATTTTTCCTAAAGATCATTTTGACCTTTCGGAATAGTTTTGCCCAGTGTCACTGTCAATTTTCATTACCCTGTTTTTTTCCATTCCCTTTATTTATATAATAATCTGTAAAAAAAAAAATTCCCCCATCAAAATAAATTCTTATCGATAAATATCAATTAGTTGAAAGTACCGCACTTTGCAGTGAATTTCTATTAGGGTCTATTCTTCTGCATTAATTATTCAAAATAGTTTTCAACTTTATTAACTAACATTCCAAATATGAGATAGATATCAGGGAATATTCCTAAAGACCATTTCAATGTTTTTGATTCATTACCCAGTTAATTTCCATTTTCCATTTCGTTGCATTTTGATTCCAATAATTTATATTGATTAAAAAAAAAATCTACCAGTAAATATCGATCAGTTAAAAGCAGCACACATTGCAGTGTGTTCTATTAGTACAACCTTCCATTTCAGATCAGTATCGATATCCTTTTTCGATGGAAAACCTTTTTCGATTGTGGCTAAGTCACAAGACCAAATCCCTAGGAAATAATGGATTATGCCAGGCCAACACTTTTCTTTAAGAACATTTGTTTTGAACAGCAAAAAGCGCAAAATGTATTTATATATGTATACTTTTATTTATATAACACCACTAGGTTACGCAGCGCTGTATAATCCAACAATACAATTATAAAATAGACATGGGAAAAGAGCTTAACAAACAACAAGTGAAATAAATTACAAGCATATAATCAAGAAGATACATCACTCTAAGAGGGTTATTCAATAAAATTCAAATTGCTGCGTATAGGTGCGGATTCACCAGATAAAGACAGTCGCAATAGGCTGCTACTGTCGCAGTTGTGTCTTTATAATGAGAATATTGTCGCAGTCGCGACTTTATTATGGGAAAATTGTTGCAATCTTAACTTTAAAAAATTGTCGCAACTTTACAGAGGGGAAATTGTAGCAGATTTGCTATGGGAATCCGCTGTTTGCGAATTCGACAGTCAAATTTGCAGCTTAGTGAATAACCCCCTAAGTGCCAGACAATGATTGAAACAAAAGGATGTAAATCCCTGCTCCATAGTGTTTACAATCTAAATAGGAAGAGGACTTACACAAACAGATAAGAGGGTAACAAGTGCAGTAACAAACTATCAGTTCATTAGCCTATAGGTGCCAATTAAATAAGAAAATAAATACAAAATAGAATAAATAGTTACTTAAATACATAAAAACAAGTGTTAGTGCTCAAAGAGGTAAGATTTCAATTTAGTTTTGAATATATTGATGGATTGCTCTTGGTGGAGGTAAAGGGGTAAAAAATTCCAAAGATTAGGGTCCGCAAGAGAGAAGGGTTTAAAATGAGAATGGATGGTCTTGGTGAGCGGTTCATGAAGAATTTTGCCTTATGAAGAGCAGAGTTGATGGCTATATGTATATGGGCAAACAAGGGAAGAGATGTAGGAAAGGTTAACAGAGTGAAGTGCTTTGAATGTCAAAAGTAGGACACTGTATATAATACATTTATTAACTGGGAACCAAGGAGCAGACAGGCCTTGGAAGGGAGACTTATGGGAAGAGAGGTAGATAATTTTAGCAGCAGAATTTAAAATAGATTGGGGTGAGGAAAGATTGGAAGCTGGAAGACCAATTAGAAGGGCATTGCAATAGTTCAAGTGGGAAAAGACGAGGGCATACATCTTGGTAATGTCAAAATCATTTAAGAGAAGTCTGTTTCTCCAGTGTTAACTTGTTGAAAACACTTTTATAAATTATTCCCACAGATATTCTTGGCTTTAGCAGACAAAGAAAATTCACAAACATAGGTAAAGAGTACTTTTGCAACCAAACAGCAATTATCTTTTTGCATAATTATCAATATATTACCAATATTTCACTAGCAGGAAGAGGTCAAAATACCTTTTAAAATTTTATTAATATCCCACAAATTGTGTTTTGTGCACTCCCGACACAGATTGACACTATCCACATTTCTCTGGTTAATACTGGCACAGCTTATATGTGACTTCATCCCATACTCCCCTTGAGTTGTTTCATTCATAAAACTCCCCCTCTATGTGTCACTCGAACTAATATTGACACTGCAGTATAATAGTTTACTAATTATCTAAGTTCAGATGATTTAACTCAATGACTGAAAGACAAATTTCAGCATTCTTTTAAAACATGACAGTTATGACAGTTGTCCAGCAACACTCAGTGAACCCACAAGTAAGGGATCTCTGCTGTACAGATTTTGGGGGTAATTCATCAAGCCGCGAAGTGAGCTACAATCCGTTCGGCTCACTTCGCTAATAGTAGTATGCGCATGCTGATGTCTTGTACGCGGACATCAGCATGCGCATTAAAGGGATTCCCGTCTCAGCGAGGCAACTCTTTTGTTCTCGCCGAGACGGGAATCCCTTTAATGCGCATGCTGATGTCCGCGTACAGGACACCAGCATGCACATACTACTATTAGCGAAGTGAGCCAAACGCATCGTAGCTCACTTCGCGGCTTGATGAATTACCCCCTTTAACATTCCCCCTATAACAATGCTTTTTTTAAAATCTGTGACATCCACAAATTGTACCTGCTGCACAAGACAGAGTCAGTACCTGTATAATCTCTAAACACACACAGTATATAGGTTGTACATTGCTCAATGTTTACAGTATTGTACTATATGAGGACAGACACACTCCAGTAACATTCTCAGAATTCCAGGAACAAAGTTAGAAAGGTGGGGCTCAAGGTGCTCAATCCTTGACTGCCTCAGTTCTCCACTTTTACTGATGTAGTGCTCTGGTCTACAATTAGCAGTGCAGTACAAAACACTGTTACTCCTCAGTTCTAATGTCAGCTATGAAGATTATGCACTTTGTTTGTTTGCCTCATAGGTTACACTTTGTTAATGAGATCCATAGAGTTTGGATCTTTCTGCCAAATCCCTATGGGATTAACAAAGCACCTGATCCTGTCTTTGAAATGTGGAGTTAGCACGATAGTACTGAAGGGAAAAACAACAGCATTACTTTAGTTTCCATATAGGTGTCATGAGTTACCTCTTCTCTAAAGCTGCCTGAAGTGAGCAGTGATGTAGACAGTAGCAGATTTGAATACTTTACCACTGAGGAGTGCAGCTTAGATTGTCAGTAACAGTTGTAGAACAGTTTGTCTGGCATTTCCGGGTTTTCAAGAAAAAAGATCTCTGCATCTTATCCTGTATTGTATACTGCCTAGTGATTATCCCAGCTCTGCCTTCTACTCAGCTTCAAGTGTTACTACTTCTGGAATCTGCAGTGTCTTGTGTATCCTTCAGCACAACACAGTCTAGCACTGGGTTTTGTGCCTGCAGTGTGATGGCTAAGTGTGTGTCCCAAGTGTTAGTCTATGTACTCTACACTGCTTAAAAGGTGTTGTGAGTGATTCTCTGTTACGAGCCCAAGGGTGCTGTGAGTGATAGTTTAATGACAGTATTCAAAGTGGTTCTGCTCTTGGTGTTCAGGTCAGCTGTTTCAAATTAATTAATCTGCTTAGTATGCCTTAGTCCTTCTAGATGCTTAATAATGTAACAGTGCGCCTTAGCTCTTCTACAGGTATTTTTATTTAGCAAAGTCAAATCCTCATATTCATACCAGTATGCCTTGTGTGAATAGTCACTTTGACACAAGATGAATACTTAGGGGATATTTATAAAAGTCAAAAAGTTTTTTGACCACTTGACTTTGGAAAAACAGTGTTATTTTTTAAATTATGCCTCTTAAAAAATTTTTGTCATGTTGAAGGTCACTCTTGATACATTTATTTTACACTGAGTTGTCTTTGATCATATATAAATCTGTACAAACCTTTATAAATATCCCCCATATTATAAGTGTTGCTGCAGTGAAAAGACACAAGGTTGTGCATAAATACTTGGTTAGTATAATGTTGTGAACTGTGAGCACCAAATATTGACACTTCTCAGGTCTGCTATTACTCTGCCTTTTCAGTAATTTTACAGTGATTATGTGTTGATATAATATAAATGCTAATCTCAATAGATGTTATAAGGGAGTTTCTTACTTTAAAAATGTGCTTTGTGGGTTTAAAAGAAAATATTTCAAATATATTAGCTCCTTTCAGTGCTAAGGGTCATTGTCAGACATTTAATTATGTGTCCATGGTTTGCCATTGCCTTGACTTTGCTGGCAACCTAAAATGATTTTATGGAGGTGGGAAACAATGTTTGCCTTAGTGCCTGACAGTTGTGCTGCATTCTGGGATAGTTTGATTCTGCCAACTTTTTCCAAAATATTCGATAACACAAGAGCAAAAGGTTTATCAAACCCCAATGTATTAAAGCAGACAAAGGCTCTACGTTTTGTAAACAACCCCTCCTTAAAGGAGAACGATAGTCAAATTACATCTTTACATATGCAGTACTATAGGAAGTGTTTCTCCCCAGTAGATGTTTCATCTGAAGCTGGATGATTTATTACAGAGCACTGAAAAACCCTAGACACATTTTTGCCTAATGTGTAAAGTAACGCCTGCACACAAGTTAGTTTTCTTCTGTAATCTCCAGCATTCCAGGAATGTAAACAAGCATTGACTGATGAGGCCAAAAGGTCAGCACACTGCTTAACCCACAGCAGTCAGGCAGCTTTTTATTCTCTTGTTTAGAAGTTATATCACACACATTTACTGGTGCAGGAGCTTATTAGTGCTGCCTAATCAATCATTCTACTTCACATGAAACATCTACTGGGGAGAAATGCTTCTCATTAAGGTATAGTACTGCATATGTACAGATGTAATCTGACTATAGTTCTCCTTTAAGATGTATTTAGTTGCTATTTTAATTTTTGGAAGATACTGTATTTGTGGTTAACTGTCCTTGGTGTGACCAATTATATTTATAACATTGAGTCTGCCATTTAGGCACAATACTCTTCAAATGTCCACTTTAATGATAGCAGTATGATAATAGTAGTGTGTGAATATGGGGAATGTTGTTCCAGGAAGTGAGCAGTGGATGTAGTAAAATATGGTGTCTATTTTCATAAAAGTGACAGAATTGATCATATATGGATATTTGTACAGTGCTGCCATTCAGATATGTATAATATGCAGTTTTTATTCTTTGTGCATTTGTTATGCAAGGGAACCTAGAGGAGTCCAGCTGCAAGGTGGCGCATAGAAAATGCTTGATTATGTGGATGTGTGGAGAGGTTGATGTAGCATTTAGTGGATAGGAGAACTGTTAATAATGTGACCATTTGGGAAATTATCAAATAGTGTATTCACATGAATAAATGAATTTATAACATCAGATTGCAAAGTCAGATTTTCCACTTCCTATGTGGTTACTTTTTGGGCGCGGCATATTATACGCCAGCCAAAATGTGACACACAGTGTTCCGGACCCAGCGCTAGTGTTTCCGAAACTAGGTAAGTACTATGGGCTTTCATTGAGCCGTATTTTTTTTTCAGCGCAGGGATCAGCAACCTATGGCTCTTTTGATGGCCATATCTGGCACTTTCACTGTAACGAGTGGTGCAAACACCGCTCATTACAGTCTGCCAGCAAGCGCTGTAGGGAGAAGGCTCTCTCAGTGCTCCGGGTTGCTAGCCAAGTCTGTGGATTGTCCTTGACTATTCTCACCATTCTTCTCCTCTGCCTTTCTGATATTTTT
>WMED01030874.1:0-10029 GCA_019650415.1 Pipa parva | reverse complement strand
GCAAAGGTGATAAATAAATGGATCAGGGAACAAAACATAGAGATTTTGGGTCCATGGCCTAGAAATTCCCATTGAGAACTTGTGGTCAATCATCAAGAGACGGGTGGACAAACAAAAACCTACAAATTCTGACAAAAATTCTCGACTGCATGAATACACGATGCTGAAAGACTACCTTTCCATTTTTTTTCTTTCCTTTTGTTTTTCTTGTGCTTTTTTCCCATAGATATTCTTGGGAAATGGGCTATGCTTATGGTCAACCCGAGTTTAGTCTAGTCGTGCTATTTCCTATGGAACTTTAGACAATATATATTTGGCTGCAACCAGTAAAGAATGAGAGAGACAACACAAGCCAATAAAAATCATGAATGCAAGATGGCATTTTGTACAGGCAGCACATAGGAATAACTGCCAGGCTAATCCACATAGCAGCTTCCTTTGTCTGGTGTTAGTTTAATTCTTTATTTCAGCTTTATCTTCCCCACTCAAGAATTCTATGAAGCCTTGTCTACTTTCACTAATGCTTCTTTTACTCCAGTCACCACATATACAGTATGTTCTCATTACATCATTCTTTAACAGCTGATGTTATCTCTTATATTTTTAACATCTACATGTAAGTAAATATTACTAGATCCTGGTTATAGCTCCATCTGTCTTGGGTGAATGAGCAGAATGAGTGAAATGCTTAGAGGTGTTATTGCTTTGCATTTCAGTTTGGTTGAATAAAATGAATGCTTTCAGACTGCCAACATAACACTCACTCTTTGTCCTCTTGCTGATGATACTTTTTCCTTAAAGAAAAAAAAAAGCTTCGGGATGTAATCAATACTTATCAAAACAAGCCTATCAGTTCAGAACTGAACCATAAAACAAGGACAAGATTTATACCAACAAATGACGAGGAATGAGTTCTATTAAATTTCAGTCGATATAGTTATAATACATGTTTGAACAGAACTCTAGTGTTACTCTCTAACAGTAAATATTAGGTATTGCCAACACTCCATGGACATATAGTAAACAAGATTTAGAAATAAAGGAATAGGTAAACCTTCATCAGCTTCCTCTAATGCAGATGCTCTACCCAGACAGAAATTCTAATAGTAAATGGAAGAAGAGCCATAGGGATGCATAAGCCAAATAAAAAGGAGGCTAGTGAGGTTTTGCGCCAGTTCAGTGACCCAGTTGCTGTGTTGATATTCTTCAGCTTCTATCTCTCTTTGCTGTGTATTTTCAGAATGATATACATTGTGAGGGCAATATATGTTTGTATTTATAAATTTACATAGTGCTGATACATGATATATATGTGCACTTTACAGAGATTCATCATTCACTTCAGTGGAGCTTACAATCTAATTTGCATGAGTCACATACAGATGTAGGTTTTTGGATTGTGGGAAGAACATACAAACTCCAGATCTTCTGCAGATGAAGTCCAGGGTGGAATTGAACCCAGAACCCTGCGCTGCAAGGGTGCGCTGCAGTGCTAACCACTGTGCCACCACACTGTCCGTAAATGTAACAGATAAGGTTTTGTTTGAGTGAAAAAATAAAGGTGGTTACTGTAACACTTTTCAGTGCACAGGTATGCTTTAGTTTGCCTGGGTGTTAAGCAACTGTGGAAAGTACCCATTTGCTCTGTGTGTCATTCTATTAAGGAAATGTCATTCTTTAGGCGAAATTTATTAAAGGCGGATTTTTTTCTGTACGTGTGGATTTTTTTCCGCATGATTGGAATTTTTACCGCACGTGCGGAATTTCGATCGATTTCCGATCGCACGTGCGGAATTTCGATCGATTTCCGATCGCAAGTGTGGAATTTCGATCGATTTCCAATCGTGCGGAAAAAAATTCCGCACGTGCGATCGGAATTTAAATTCCGACCTTAATAAATTTCACCCTTTGTGTTTTCCATCATTTCAATGTCACTGGCTAGTATTGTGTGTGATATTTACCCCTTGCTTTTGTTTTCTTACCTAGACATTATAAACGATACAAATCTTAATTTCACAATAACATGCACCTGGGTGTAGCCCCAACAACAATAAGCTGAAAAAGATCTGTATTTGTCTTTAAATTCTAAATGGACACACACATGCAGCACAACTGGCTTAGAAACTCTCTGGCAAAACCAGATGACCACATTTCCAGAGGGGCTGGCAGTAAAATGATTGTACGCAAGTATGTATAATTTAGTTTATAAAGCACCACAAATTTACATAGAGCTGTACAACGATTAAGAAAGAAGTTGTAAAGAGGATTCAAAGCAAGGTTGAAGTAAATGAAAATGTAGACAAAACACATAAGGAAGATATTAAAAAGATGAATGGAAAACTAGATCATGGGGGTAAGGAGGGGGAAGAGAAACAGTAGTAGACACATCCAATTATAGTTATTCTTACTGTTTGTAGCAAGACAAAGTTTTTAACAAGTTCCTTTTTAAGTTTCACATCCCGTTATTATTTTTCACCTTTATAATGACTTTGTTTGTGAAGAAAGATAACAATTCCATCTGCTTCCAGACAATGTTTCTCTGATAGCAACACAGTCAATTGTCTGTTCACCATGGTCGACTGCCTTTATTTACTACATCAGAATTTTTTTCCCCTTGGTCACACAAGCAAATAGATATTTTACATGATAATTTATTAATGGCTGCTGGATTATCTGGTTATATTCATGCATCACATTTTCCACAGTCACCGAGGAGTGCTTACACAAGGTAAAACTGAAAACTCCTAATTATAAAATAATACCGTGTAACTGGAGCATAACCTTGTTATGGAAGTCTTTCGTTTAATTGGCTGAGGATCCTTTTCCAAATATTGATTTTGTTGAGAGAAAATATTTGGGGCCAGATAAATTACTACAAGTATAGTTTTTCACTGGCTGAGATGGCAGAAATTATCCATAATTTGAAGAAAGATTAAATGCACGTGTGGATGAGCACAGTGTGACTCCAGGATAGTGAAATATGGTGCCTGTAATTATAGCTTCAACCTGCAGGTTTGTGTCAGAGGGGGGCCAAAAGGAACATTTCTCTTCACGGAACCACATGTCAACTAAAAATAAAATCAATCGGAAGTGGGTCTTATTATTAATGTAATGGTGCTTTCTCTTTTAGAGCAAAGGACTCAATACACAATGCCAAAAAAAGTGCGATTTTTGTTTGTATGTTGTGCATGTAGAAAAACTGCAGCTGGTGTTGTAAGCCTTAACATCCATCACTGGTTTACTGAAGCTGAAATGATTTAACCAAGTGTCTGTGATACAACGCAAGTTTGCAGCTATGTAAATTGCATGTGCCAGACCAACCCAATATGGCGTACTACTTATACTAATAAATAGCTTCATTATGCCAGCATCCTTTTACCTCTTTCGTTAACAAGCAATTTGCACATACTGATCAGCCTCTGCATAGGTTTCTTTTGAATGGCAACACACCCCAGTTACACCAGGACATTGTGGAGCTCTGCGGCACTGCAATCCAGACATACTGAATCTAGCAGCCCTAATTTACACGTTTACCCTGATCAATGGCTCTCAGATCTCATCCCTCCAATAGCCAATTCTAGGCCTCAGTGCCCTCAAGGCTTAATGGATACAGTAACACCAGAAAAAGAAAATAGATATTTCGATGGAGTTATTCCTATACAGTAATGGTAAAAATCTCCTGTTTGGAGGTCCTTGATTTTTACTGCTATTTGTCCTTGATTTGACTCTGCATATCACAGCCACCTTTTATCAATCTTTCTGGCGCACTTCATGTAAATGTATTATCGATCTAAGTTCCACAGAAAATAATGAGACGAGGTGAGAAGAATAATATTTTTGCGATATGCTACGGTATGTGGGAAACACTGCCAAGTCATTAAAATGGGATTCTTCATTTTTTATGGAACTACTGGTCCTTTGACTGTTATCCGCTATAACTTTTAACATACACATGGTGCCAATGCAAGAAAAATACCATGGGAATAGCCTGCCCAAGCCCCCACCCATTTACCTGCACAACTGCTTCCATGTATTTTACCATAAATTAAATCCCCAGGTTTCCTATTGCAGTATAACACCTGCAGGGTAAAGTAGGTAATAATAATACTACAGGCTAATAACAGGCATTTCATATGTTTGCAGCATGCAAAAATACTGCATGGGGCAAAATGCAAAGTAAATCTCAAGCATATGGTGTAGAAATGCTAAATCAAGTATCTGCAGCTTAACCAGTCATTCAACAGATTCTTCATGTGGCCAGCATCAACACTAGTGATTGACATTACTATCAGCCAATCAAACCTATGCCCAGTTTAGACTGCTTTTAGCCATCACTGCTGGAAAGCAGTGTTCATGTAGGCAGTAGGTACTTTATATACAAATTTATTATACTCATTGTGTTTTATTTTAGTGTATATTTATATATGGACGCACTTTAATTTCGCTGGTATGTATACTTCAACTATTCAGTGACAATAAACTCATCTAATCAAATCTAATTCAGTGTTTCTTCACAAATGCGTTACAAAAAATTGCTTGCCTACAAAAATTAATCAAAAACGATATTGCTGCTAGGTAAATAGCATAAGTCGGAGGCTGGAAAGACCCTTTATTACACACTAGAGCCAATAATGGGAGGATATGTTTGGTCAAGTTAGGAAAGAAACAGCAACCAATCAGTTGTTTGTTTCTAAGTCTGCACTGCGACAGTAACAGGTGCAGGTCACCCATATGCCTTCAGACAGACACAGACACTGAACATTTATATTGTACTTGCAATACCTTCCACAATAACATTCAAATTTAGTTTACACGTGCCAGTGACTTTAAATACAGCTGAAATTCAGAAATGTGCCATAAATACAAACACAAGCTTAGGCAAATAACTTAGAATGGCTGACCTGTTCTGGCTCCACATGGCAAAACATCGAAATCTTCTGTTTCACTGCCATCTCAATTGGCTTAGCGCTCCTGCACACAATCTGTAAACACAGTGGGGAAAAAAAAATATTATTTTAATTGGATTGTCCAACGCAGCTAAAAACTGAAGCCTCGCATAATGCGTCTGAAAGGAAAAAAAAGAGAGAAAGCAGCAATTCACTGCTCATTCTCACAAGTGAAACCAAAAGCAAGGAACGTTTCTATACATACGGGCATTTAAATGGATGCTTTTTATTCACCATTATACTCTTCATTTTACCAGATTTTCTAAAGCAATTTTATTCTTTTAGAATTGATAAACATTTTCAAACGACAAAAAGCAAAACAAAAACTTTTCGGGGCAACATTTAGATATAGGATCCGATTGGAGGAGCTATAATGTCAGTCATCATTTATCCCCACCCACACGACTCAGGAAACAAATGTCAGGGGAGGGGAAGATGACAGAGAGAAACGCTGTATAAAGGTACATTTTTTTAATACATAATATTTACAAAATGTTTATTTCATTAGTACAATCTAAATTAAAATTAGAGTTTTGAGATGACAGGTGCACTTTAAAGGTACAGCTTGAATTTTTCTCAATCCTCACCAGACTTCCAAAAATATTAAGGGACAACCCCATTGATCTAGTAAGTAGTTTAAATATATGGAAGTCCTTAGCTGGGTGGATTCATCGGCAAAATTAAAAACAATGTGAAAACATCCAGCATAGATTTATAGCTTCCTAGCATAGTCAACAAGGAGCTAGGAAATTTCTAGTGGGATTAAAGAGAATAATGTCATTTAACATCACAAAGATACAGATAGTGGGAGCTATAATATTAGGTGGAGCCAGTTTATCAGGGATGTCATTTAAATTTGCAAAATGAAATCAGTACATAATAAATGTATAATGATATCACTGTTGTCAGACTTTACCAATCTATATAAAATATTTACTACTTCTATTTAGAACTATAGTTTTTTATCGTTTTTATTTATTTTTTTACATAGTTTCTATTTTGCCAGATGGAGCCACTGTTTTTTTTATTTGTCATACAATATGTTCCAAGTCCTTTTGAACCCCTCCTGGACAAGAAGCTGGACAGAGATGGTCTGAAAATGTAGTCTGTGGAGAGATTAATTTTCTCAAACAAATGTACAGAAATAGATCACAAACCAGAGAATAATTTCAATATCACTGTGACTTTAATAAATATGTAAATAGTCCCCGAGGCACTAATTTGCTAGAAGTCACACTGCACTAGTTTCCACTATGTGATATTCTTAGCTTTTCCATTTTAAATACATGTATATGTGGATGTATCAAGTGCAAATGCATATTATCTGTTCAACGCATTGAATAAAATTAACATTTTACAGACTAATTAGAAGGAAATAATATGAAACAATTGTATATAAACTACCTTTAACTGGATATTTACACGTTGAACAGAGTCCCGATTAACATAAATTGTAAATCTGACTTCAATAAAACAAGCCATTACAGATAGCTCAGTTATAGCTAGGAGTTCAGGCGCAGCTGCAAGACAATTCTAACACAGAAAGGAATCATTTCTGAGAGTAACCGTAATATGTAAGGAATGAAACCTTCCCTAAGGTCAGGGAATAAAAGGCATCAGCATTTCAAAGTTACAAGACTGTACCGGAGCCTTAAAAACTAGAAACTTTGCAAAGTAATAATTTTCACTGACAGCAAGAGAAGAAAAAAAAAATACAGTTTTCTTTTAAAAGCCATAATGGGGTTTTCGGTCAGGAATTCATATCTGACAGTAATCACACAAAAATATCTTAAAAGCCACGAGGAAAAATATTTCCGAAATGGTCAAAAGATGATAAACCATTAAAGTCAACCGGCAATATCTGCTATATCTCCTGAAAAGGCTGCATTAAAGTAGTCACCTTTGTGCATCGCAGACCAGATACCTTTTAAAAATACGTTCCCAAATACAGATTGCTGTTAATGGATCACATGAATTTATTTAGATTTATCACAGCAGGCACAAAAGCATGTCAAGGCCATGGAATTAACAGAAAAAATGTAAATATTCATACTAATTCAAGCATGTTTTGGCATCAGACAAGATAATGCAAGCTATAAAATAAAAGCCTTCCAACATGCCGCTGTACGATCTAAACTTAAAAATAAATAGAGAAGTTACCTTTGAAGAACTCTATTTTTTTACTTGAATGCATACTTTATCAAAAACGGTAGAGGTAAACTCAGCAAAGAAATAAATGATGTCCTACAATTTAGAAGAGTATTTTCTCCTTTTCCACATAAACATTTTTGTTACATCAAATTGCCAAGAGGACTAACTCTATGGGCAAAATGTAATGAATTTGGAAAGACCACTCTCGGACTTTCGAGTTTACCGAGCGAGATCTCGCATTGTTCAATTTTTCGAGATTGAGTTTTTCGATGTTGATTTTCCAAATTTTTTCAATGGAAAGGTAGCCATACTTTACGTTATGTTACATACCTGCCCCGCGCTCCTGCGGCGTCCTTTCCTCCTCATGCCGCCTGCACTGGAAAGCACTCTGTGCGCGGGCGGCTGCCATCGCGGCTTTGAAGGGCAGGCGTCGTTGCTTAGCAACGACGTCGGTCCCTCCCCTGCAGCCGGCGGGGAGTTTAAAAGCCGGTTTCTCAGGCAGTGCGGTGCCTGAGTATTGTTTGTCTCTATACTAGGTCCCTGCTAGTTGCTACATTATTAAGTTAAGTTCTGATACCTGTTCCTGTGTTAATTCAGCCATTAACCTGTTCCTGTGCTAATTCAGCCATTAACCTGTTCCTGCGCTAATTCAGCCATTAACCTGTTCCTGTGTTAATTCAGCCATTAACCTGTTCCTGTGCTAATTCAGCCATTGTTGTAGTATAAACTCCAGCACTCCCAGGAGTAAAAACAATCTTTATTCCATCAATGAGTCTAAGCTTTGGGCGCTTAGACCTATGATGAAGCGCCCAAAGCGTGAAACGCATTAGGGGGTGCCATTTAATTGTTTTTACAGTTTGATACTGGATCCTGTTTTTACTCATTGATGGAATAAAGATTGTTTGTTTTTACTCCTGGGAGTGCTGGAGTTTATACTACAACTGCAAATTTGAATGGCTTTTTTTCTCTCTCCCCACAAGCTACCAAGGATTACTTCAGGGGACCGGCACACTGAGGCATTGGGATTGAGCAACCGGTATGTAACATGTACTAATTCAGCCATTAACCTGTTCCTGTATCTGTTCCAGTCATTCTGTGCTTGCTTCAGCCATTACCCAGTATCCTGCACTGGTGTTCCTGTGCCTGTCTACTGTTCTAAGTCTGCACTAGTCCCTGTCCAGCTACCACCTGTGGAGAGTGAGTCTGAGGGCCGCGACCTGGGAGTCTCCCGCTGCAAAGCCCAGTACCCCCTTGTGGGGGTTAAAGGTGAAGACCAGAGACTCCTTAGACTCCGCGTCTGTCTCAGATAAACCTGTGCCAACTTCCGCAGTGGTAAGAGGGTCCACTATTCAGTTACTCTGCCGCACGGCCCGTGACACGTTAATGGCATGACTACCTTTCCATCGAAAATTTTTAAAAAATCAAGATAAAAAAACTCAACAATGCAAGATCACACTCAGTAAATTCAGAAAGACTGAAAGTGGTCTTTCCGAGTTTAATAAATTTCACCCTTCACAGGAATTTATCAACAGGGGCAATCTTTTACAGAATTCTAATAACTCATAGCAACCAATCAGCAGTTAGCATTTACTGGTATAAGTAGGCTAGAATTATGTAAGCCAGCCTCTCATTGGTTCCTCTGTAAAGGTTGCACCTGTTAATTAATTTACATATTACAAATGTGTAATCTGCATACTTCTGACTGTAACACAAATGCAAGATGTTGGCAGAGATACTTGGTAACAACAAAAACAATAAAAATATGAATTAACAATTTCAGCACTTGCAAAAAAAAATCCTAGAAATGGTGGTATTTTTATTTTAATATACATTACCTTCACTTTATTGGGATTATAGTCCTAGATATAAACATTCATTATCTAAAATTCCATTGAAAACAATGGCAGTGGGAATTAAAGTAATCAATTCAAGATGTCTGCTAACAGCATGTTGATAGAGGCATTACAAAGCAGGTATTTCAGTAATAGTAGTAGATATGACTACCAGACATCATTTCAAATGATCCCTTTTAATCTCTAATGTTAACACTTTATTAACCAGGTTTCATCCATAGGACCACTAACTTCCCACCGCCAGAACGTCATAGTAGGACAATACTGGAAATTTGCAGGGAATCTCACTGCAGCCATTTTGTCTCTGAAATCAGACTCTGCTAAGTAGATCTGGGCAATGCTCTACAAGCCATTTTCCCTTTTGCTCCCAATAAATTATAACTGTGAGTGGAATAAACCCAACTTTCAACATCACAAAAACCACCAATGTTGCTAAAGTGGAGCATTAAAAGAGAACTAAAGGTGGAAAACAAACTACCCATCTAAAACAATACCTGCTACTAAGATGAAATATCACAGGGACAGCTTGAACTCTGCTGTCATATCACTGCACAGAGGCAGAATTCACAGCGCTCGTGAGTGTACAGGAGCCAGCACAAAGCTCCACCCACCTAGTCAAATCAGTGGTCCAAAAGACTGGACATGTCATCACGTTCATTGCACCTCCAATGAGAAAGCTCCCCTCACCAGCAAAAAAAAAAAAAAGCAAAAAAAAAAAAAGCACAATGAGCGTGATGACGTGTACACTCTTTCGCATAAGTGGGCGGAGCTTCTCCTGTACACCAGCGCTGGGAAGTCTGCCTCAGTGCAGTGATTTGACAGCACAGTTCAAGCTGTCCCTCTGATGTTTCATCTTAGTAGCAGGTATTGAGGGTAGTTTTTTTTTTTCACCTTTAGCTCTCATTTAACCTAAATCCCTTTCCTTATTCTGTCATTACTGTTTCCATCACTGTAAACATTTGCAAAAATATGTCATTTTGTTTTGGTGATGAGCACTGTTTTATCCTTACCAAATCAGGGGATAATCCCAGGCCTCGCAGTGCACGGACGCTGTTCTGCGTTGGTTTTGTTTTTTGTTC
>WMED01030873.1:0-10029 GCA_019650415.1 Pipa parva | reverse complement strand
TTTACGTAATTTATGAATTTTGTTTTTTGCATGTTGCACCTCTCTGTAACCCTATAAACAGCAGGGGGGGGGGTACCCAAGGGGTGGTTCGCCCAGGGCGCAAATCTAGCCAGGACCGGCCCTGGGTCTTACACCTAATATGTCTTCTTAGTTGCCAGCTCACCTCGAATGAGGCTTTTAATTTGTTTTAATCAGTTTCTTCCTTCTGTGATGTGTTTTGCTCATCTGTGTCTTTATGAATATATTCTTTCACTCTTAATAAACTTTGTGTGCACCATAAAACATTATTTTCTCTTTTTTTGTACTATATTATAAATTCCTTTATGGTAGTACCTCTAAAAATGTAATAATATCCACTAATTACCCAGGTGTGCTGGAATCCAATCTCTTTTGTATGTTACCAGGGAGTACCGCACTCCTCCCTCACTACTCACTTTACTCCCCTTGTATCCCAACATTGGTCTAAACTTAATATGTTATGCTGACAAAATCCCCAAGTTTTACTCTCAACTTATCCAAGGGTCATAGCAAATTTCATAATTGTTGGCTCAAAAACTGTCCTCGACTTATACATGAGGTCAACTTATACACGAGTATATACGTGTATAACCCATTTCAGAAAACAGGACACATAACTTATACCAAATCAATGTAGGATCCCAGGATGTGTTTGTAGAAGTAGGACACTGTGTGAAAATGTTCTATTAGCAATTTAGCAATCACAATATTATTATTTTATGCAAAAAAAGTATCTCTGCCCTGCTTGTAATCTTTCAACTTGCACTTGATGTGGAACACATGGATACTGTCCTTTAAGAGGCATATTTAATTAAATGAATTTGACATACTTTTCAACAATTTACTTGCCCTGCAGCATAGAAAATTCTGCTTATCCACTGACCTGTATATTCAAGCAACAATGTAGCAAATAATCATTCAGGGATTATTCATCAAAATGAGTTGTATGTATGTATGCATGTAAGTTGATTGAATTTTTGAAGTACAGATGGAATATATAGTAACTATAAATGCATTTGAGGCATTTTACATTTTTAGTGTTACTGTTCTTTTAAAATTAATATGCAATACATGAATGATACAGAGACAATGCTTCTGAAGTTGT
Source organism: Pipa parva (assembly GCA_019650415.1). Lineage (NCBI taxonomy): Eukaryota > Metazoa > Chordata > Amphibia > Anura > Pipidae > Pipa > Pipa parva. The sequence continues at coordinate 8,906 of WMED01030873.1, read as the reverse complement.
TACTGAACTGAAATCCAAAGTTAATAAAAATATGTTTAAAATGATGGCGATTAAACGGCTGACAAAGTATACATTATTGTTGTTACATTTGCTGTTGTATGCCAGTTACACAAAGTATTCCAGTGATGATTTATGTTAAAGGAAACCCCTGGCTATTTTTTGATTTACTGCACACAAGTGAAATTTTTTCCCTTATATCCTGGGGTAAAGCTAATTTAGAGCAATAAAGATAAAATAAATGCGAAACAAATATAACAGAGCTAGTTTTCTAACTTAAATAACTCACAATATCTTGCTTGTTGAAAAACAACTTAAGGGGCTAATAGGCAGTTTCCAAAAAAGGAACTGTGTCATGAACCCTACAAAAAATTATCCCTGGGTATGAACTCTTCACCAACTATAACAAATATTATGATATAACGATCCTATTATCTGTTATATTTATATATAATGTGCCATACTTCTTGCATTACTAAGCTAACAAATTAAATTCATGCAGTCTAATTAAAAAATACCTTAGGGGGCCAAATCTGGTTCCTGAGCTCCTATCAGGGCAGCCCTACTCTAGATGGCCACATCTTGTCTCCAGGCTTCAGTTCAGTAGTCTATTATGGTGCTATGTAATAAAATCTGATCGGAATAAGTGATTCAATCACCCAGCCATAGGGATAGTACCAGGTTTTAACGAAACACTTCTTCCCTTTGATACTTTCCCTTTAAACTTTGCAAAGGAATTCCTGTCTTGTGTCCACACGTACCACCTTATAAACATTCTAAATATTTGCGTGGGGGAGCACACACAGCTGCTTTGAGTACTAAAGTAACAGACAGCCTAACAGATTTCAGTGTATCAATTTACACAAACGTGCATTACTTTTAAAAGAGATATTTTCATTACTGTTGTATATATGTTAGTTGTTTGTCTTGTTTCAGAATTAACAAGAAGTAAAATGCATTTACTATAAACATAACAACTCTTCTGTTCAGCATTTCCTCTAGTTTTCTTTTTTGTAATGGCTTTGTGGATATCTGGTCTCATTTATGGAGCTGTTAAATGAGATAACTAGGGCAAATAAAGAAACAGGAATATGCTTTTGATATGTCCTGGCAAGATTAAGGATAGAGTTACACATGGCCAGCTGTCCATCTCAGTGTCCTGTATCACACTCACCTGCAGCCATGTCTGAGTTAGCAGAGAAGACATCCTCCTCTTCACAGTCCAGCTGTGCAGGGGGTTGCTGATGCCTCTGGGAAACAGCTTTGCTAGCCCTGTTCCTCTCTGTATCCATCACTGCCTTGATCCAATGATGTGAAATGGAAAGAAGTCACCTGCTTCACACTTTTTCCAATGCAAATTTAGCTGTAAAATTATTCTCTGGCTAACTCCTTTTCTGTTCTCATCAGTTCAGCAGTGACAGGACCACACTTCCTATTTCACATTTTTTTTTTTGCATATTATCTCAGTTTGTTTTGCTTAGAAAGCCAATCACACTGCTCTGGGTTGGTCCTTGTTGCGTTACGCCCTGTAGCCATGCCCAGCTTGTTTGCATTCAGTCTGAACAAGCTGGCTGCCAGGAAGCTGCTGCAGGGGTGATAAAGTTCTGCACGTATTCTTTTTCCTCGGCAGAGCTGAGATATGTTTACTCTGATTAGATTTTTCAGTGTGAATAAAGGGTGTGAGATACAGTTTTGGGTTTCCCTAATGTAACAGGCCTGAAAGGAGCCAACATTGCATTATATCTCCCTCTTTCAGTTAATACAGATAGTTTTTCAGGTGCAGACATGAAAGCTGCCACATGTTGTATGATATATAGGGGATAATTCAGGAAAGATCGAAGTACCCTTGCGAAGCTTCTCATCACTTCGCCGGGTACGCGCTCACTGGTCTCCTGCAAGCGGAGATCAGTGAACGCTTTAAAGGTACTTCGGCGTTCGCTGATCTCCGAGTGCAGGAGACCAGTGAGCGCGTACCCGACTCGGCGAAGTGATGAGAAGCTTCGCAAGGGTACTTCGATCTTTCCTGAATTACCCCCATAATCTATTTTCAAATAAGGAGCTACTAATAAGGTAGGATAAATAATATCCTAAAAAATCTTTTGCCCCCAGGATCAGCATATTTATTTCTGAGGGTGTATGTACAGTACATAATCAAACTACTAGAATTCAATATGCTTAAGGCTAAGTTCACACTAGTGTATTATGCTTAGCACATACAGTAATACGCTAGTGTGCAAAAAAAAAGAAAAATACGCCAAGCGTATTTTTATTTTGAACTTACCAGCGACAGTGTGAACACTCCCTCGGCGTTCACATTACTTCCTGTGTGCTCGCATTTTGGGCGCAGCATATAATACGCCAGCCAAAATGCGACACACAGCGTTTCGGATCCAGCGTATGTGCATAATATGCTAGTGTGTCCAGAACTTTTCGAGCAGCATCGGCTTTCATTGAGCTGTATTTTTTCTCACACTAGCGTATTATGCATTGAGCATAATATGCTAGTGTGATCTTAGCCTAAAACCATGTATATTGTTTAGTAAAATGGATTAGCATTGAAATAACTATTTACATACACTATGAAAAAGTTATATTACTACCTGTGATGGCATAAAGAATGATATGCCCATTCTGTTTTATGGCAATGTCACAAGAGTTTTGTGCCAATGTGGTAAAACAATAACATGATCTGTCATTTTTTATAGAAATACATTTGCTGCAAAAACACTTGATGGCATCTTCTATGTGCCAAAGTCTTTAGGCTGCTCACATCTGTTAGTCACATTTGCTCAGTTGGTCCCACTGCTCCAATGCAAAGGCATCTCATTTCTTTCTATGACAACCACAGTATGTCAGTCAGTTTTTGGCATCTATTAACTAATCCCAGTTCTCCAAAGTAAATTGGCATTAATTTAGCTGAATTTAGCAACACAAGGGAAACATTGTCCCTATAAATGAAATCAATGTGTAATCATAAATTTCAGTTCTTAGAAACATAATGAGCTTTCACCAGAGACATATGATAATGGTTTTAGTACGCTTCAATATGCCAGTTTATTAACAGTTTAAAGCTATACATTAAATTTCCTTGTCATTATGCCAAGAAAATATAAGCTTTATTTCACTTTACCGATATATGCCCAATAATAAATATAGGCCTTACAATCACTAGGGATACTAACCTATATTAAGCTAATGTTACTGTGTTCTCCTTGGTTGTATTAATAGAGAGAGAAGAGCTAATAAACTTGTAGTTGGAGTGTCATTGGTAGAGAACATTACGCTGTATCACATGCTTATGATGTGAAAGAATGCAATATACATATTATTGTAGTTTTTAGCTTTTTATATATGATTTTTTTATACAGACAATTATATTACTATGAAACTTAGGAATATCATTGTTTTGCTTATTTGTTTGTGAAATACAAGAATTTTATGTTCTTTTACATGGGGCAGTGCAGTGGCTCAGTGGTTAGCACTGTTGCCTTGCAGTGCTGGGTTCTGGGTTCATTTCTACCCTGAATTTCATCTGCCTGGAGTTTGTATGTTCTCCCCGTACCAATGTGGGTTTCCTCCCACAATCCAAAAACATACATCTTTATCTGTCTATGTGTGTGACTGAACAGGGAAACTAGATTGTAAGCTCCACAGGGCAGGGACTGAATTGAATGACAAACCTCTGAAAAGCACTGTGTAATATAATAGCGCTATATAAATGAAAAAAAAATAAAGCACAATATAACCAAAAGTAGGAGTTTCTAGCCTATAGCCAAACACTCAACATTTTTGCTTCAAGCCTGAAAACTACTTTGCAGTTAAAACTGGTGAAATTACACACATGAAGACAATAAAAGAGTGGGTTCATGGGCATCTCATATACATCCTATGTCACTGTTCACGTATAATTTATGTACTTTATGTTTGAGGACAGTAAGTTAGATACTAATCCCTAGTTAGCTTTTAGCTTGTGCAGCATTTTTTCACAGTAAACACTACATTTCTGTATCTCTACTACCATCTTATTCCAACTTTTGTAAAGTGCTGATCCTTATTTCCCAGAGTATTTAGTAGTTTCGATACTAGAATGGGTATAGAGTCATTAGGTAAGGAAAGCTATCTTATAAAAAGAGAAGACAGAGGATTCTAGAGATTTTCAGGCTACAGTGGGCTACAGAGGAGAGTAAGATACCACTGAGTGAAACATCCAGTAAAGGGTAGTTTGTGGGTTAGATGTCTAATAGGTCAATACACTACTGTCAGTGTACCCTACGAACTTGCTGAGAAAAACTGAAGCAAAGACATCTGGAGGAATGGTACCCTAGGTAAATCCAAAGCATAGGTCCTTGCCTGAAAAGACTATGGGGGGAATTCACCATTGTGCGAAGTGAGCTCCAAATCCTTTGGCTCACAGACTGATATGCGCTCGCTGATGTCCAGCACGCGGACATCAGCGAACGCTTTAAAGGGATTCCAATCTCGGTGAGACCAAAAGAATCGCCTCGCCGAGACTGGAATCCCTTTAAGACGTTCGCTGATGTCCATGTGCAGGACATCAGCGAGCGCATATCAGTCTGTGTGAAGTGAGTCGAAGGATACGGAGATCACTTTGCACAATGGTGAATTTCCCCAATGTGTGTCCATTGTTATTAGTGAGTGGTAGATGGCAAATTTGTTATTGAAGCAGTGATCATACAGGGGGTAGTTTAGGCCACCAGTTAGCTTTTCCACCAGAATTCAGTGAAGGGGAAGTGTCCATATAGTCTGATGAATATGCAGCTCACAGACAATAATACCTAGTGTCTATGTGAAGACTATTAAAGATCTACCTATATTTTCCTGACAGGAAAACCTCTGGAAACCACCCAGGGTTTGTCTTTCTCACGTGGTTCTAGGGGCTTGGGGAAGCCTCTATGGCCACTACTATTTGAACTTAATACCAGAATAATAAATATTTTCTGAACTTTTGTTTGCTAGCTGTGTTGCGTGACTTGCTGCTTTATAGTACAGTGCTTGGTTTGTGAAATACAAAGTAAGCAAAAAAGTTACTAATTCTTTGCTAAACTTTTATATCTCCCTTTTAAGCTTTCCCAATACTACTTATTTAAGTTCTGGAGACAAGCTGGGTTGGCAGGGAATGCTTTGGAAGCCACATCTGTGGCACATCACACTCATATTATTTGCCCACTACTGACTATGACCAAAAAGCCTGAAACAGTTCTTTCTGTATTTCTTTGTCAGTAAAAGCTTGCATGGCACACAATAAAACAAACAGTGCATGAGGTCTCATTTCTAGAGTTCACTATGTTTTTACATGGTAAAGTTTGCTGACAAGTTACTTTCCTTCTAGAGAGGGTTATTTCCATCTGTTGGAATTTTTTTGGGGGGGAAGTTTATGAAGGTCATTTAGTCCTTTTCACTGTTTTTCAAATCTATTCGCCAACTTTGTGTTTTGCGAGACTATTTTTTATGCTGAGTTTTTCCGCTGCAACTTTTAACTGGGGAGCTTTTTACCTCAACTTTTGTGATAATGATCGATTAATGAAGCATTGACTAAAATTCCAATCGATATTGGAAAAAGTCACAGCACTAAAATTACATATTTTACATTGATTTCATTGGAGTATGTTTTCCATTTGGATTATTTTCAACATTGGCAACTTTTTTTCATCTTGAAAAATGATGCAATGTAGAAAAAATTTGCACAACAATCTCCCACAAAAACATAGAAGAATGTGTTTTCACATCCCTCAATCTGGCAAATATAATTCTGTAAAAAAAAAAAATTGTCTCAAGGGGCTTAATAAATAACGATCTTCCGGCAACTTTTCGCTATCTAATTTTTTCTGTATAACCTTTCACCATCGAGTTTATCGCTGCCACTTTTCCAACTGCGATTTTTTTTTCCACCTTTTATAAATATCCCCCAAATTATATTAATATTCTGGCATTCTGAAGGTAAATTTATTTTACTTTTGCCTATTATTTGGCATTTTTCAAAGGTGAATATTTGTAAATGATATATTTATAAGTGAACTCAGTTTTGTTTTTAAAACTACATTATAGGATTAATTTTACAGAATTACAATACAATAAGTTAACATGCCTATGGAGAAACTATTGTAAGCAATATCTTCATATATCTCTACATGTTAGAGAGTAGGTAGTCTCAATATGAAGACTTTTCAGATTCAATATTTCATTAATTGCAACACAACTAACTGCATCTATGTTCTTATTTGTCCATGTAATAAATGATATATAGAAAAAAAAAAAACTTAAAGAACGGTTAGGCCAACATTTATCGAATATTCGTTTAGCAGAAAGACATTTTGGGGAATCCAGGCCATTGTCGTCTCTGGCATCGCATTTTCGGTTCCAACATGAGGGCAGTACAAGAGGCCTTAGATGTGCAGACATAGACAAAGTCACTTTGAACAGGAGAGGTGGTGGTCTGGATAGAAAATTGTTGCAAGTAGAGAGTAGGTGGATATTCAACTTGAACATCAAATCTCCCAAAGGAATTAATGAGGAACTCAATTTTTCATTGTTTATCTGATAACATGTTCTCAAGTTGTCTATTAATAAGAAAATCCCCTCTTTTTCTTAGTTGATGTAGTGTTTGGGACTATACAAGTATTGGAACAAAGACATCTGTTGCGTTGTTAAGATGACATCCAGGCATGCATATAATACCGATAATTTATAAGCTGGTTTGGGGCTTTTTGCTTCAAGAAGAAAGAAGAAGATAAAAGAAAATGAAAGAAAAGAAAGAAGGAACAAAGCTCCTTTTGGCATGATGTAGCCTCTTTACTAATAGCTCGGGATTTTGTTGTCAGTGAAGTTGGAATGGACATTTGGAAATATGGATACCACATTTTTAATCTACTGGGTTGTTTTTTGTTTTTTTTTCCCTCTTCTTAAGTAGACAAGTTGGGATTTGGATTGATGATCTCTGTTGATTTGTTATGCAGGGATAATAATAAGGGAAAGCATCGGTGATATTTGATTACTTCAATTTGTTGGTCATCGTTAACTTTTTCTTTTTAAAGGTCAACTGTTTCAATAAGAAAATATACCCAAAGAATTTATTGTGACTCCTTTAAAAATAGGTGTTATATATTTTTGTATATATATATATATATATATATATATATATATATATATATATATATTTTATATTTTGGTATCAATTTAATTTCATTAATCTGTTTGCATGATATAATCTTTTGATATCCCAACATTATATATGAATTAATATATGATTTATGGATGTTTAATTTGTGTGAATAAGATCTCACATTGTGTATATTGTTCCTCTTGGTTGTTGGTTTATGATATTTTATATCACTGTTTCAGTTTTTGGCAGTTACATCAGGCAACTAATTGTATGGGTTTTCCCGGTATCATTACTGTAGTAATATGGCTGCCGGGATGTCCGGGCGCTTTGACGTCATGACGTCTCGACACAATGCGTGACACTGTGACATCATGACGCATCGCGTCATGATGTTCTGGTACATGCTAGATTTGGCGCCAAATCAGTCCTTAAATAAACCAAGAGAGAGATGCCATACACTGCGGGAAGAAGCCCTCTTGGGGGCGAAATGCGGCCAGTGAGCTAGGGGGGATTACATTACCATCTGTGCCAACCATTCTGGACATACACCAAAAAACAGCCATCTATCCACCTCACAGCAACTCTCCAGGATACAAATTTGAGTTACATAGGTAATATTAATTGATTGTGCTCCCACGGGTTTTTTTTGGGATAGAGTGTGTTGTCTGACATAGCAATGGTCTGGATTCATTTAACAGGCACTTGTGCAGTTTACAAATAATTAAGTGGATGGTTTTGCAATATATATGATCAAGAGTTGGGTTTGGCCATGTTGTATATACCCTCTGCACATAAGTTCATATGTTCCTGTTTAGGACATTTCTGATTTTAAATGTTTTTAATTTTTGTATGTTGTCTCTCACACCATGTGATGTCCATTAGATCTGTTTTTTGATAAATAAAGCTATATATTTTTAGTGTGCACTACAATAGTGGGTTTCCTCTTTTTTCCTCACAAATTCTAACACTATATATATTTAGAACCTTTCCAATTCATTTCCTGTTGAAATCAGCTCAAATGTTATAAAAAGTAATAACTTTGTTCATTTGGGAAGAAAACAGACCAAGGGTTAAAGCTTCGATTAGGACCAAATCAAGGATTTCGGGAGGCCGTGAAGTTCCAGAGATTTATAAATATTATCTTTCCTCTGTACTTGGCTTGATAGCCAGAACCCACCATACACCAGTGATACTTTGGATTAATATAGAGAATACAGTTAGTGAACCACTAAACATATCACTGTATTCCCTTCACAAAATAGAGAACTTAATAATGACCCTACTAGCAAGGTTACATTACAAACATGGGATTCCTAGCATTTGAAATTGCAATACTGGCTTCCATAAGCACTAGGTATATATCAATATAGTAACATGATGCATTGATTTTAATTGGTTGAGAGTTTAGGGGGCAGGTTCCTAAAGGTCAGGCTACATCAGGGGGAAGGAGAGCGCATGTGTGAGAATTCAGAGGCTGGGGCTCAGGAAAGGTAACTTGTGTGCAAATGCCACATTACACGTTACACATTATATGGGCAGTTAGCAGTGCTGGATTTGGGGTTCAATTCCACCCTAGACTTCATCTGCATGGAGTTTGTATGTTCTCCCCTCACTTACATGGGTTTCCTCTGGGCACTCCAGTTTCCTCCCACATCTGTGAGTTTGACTGAATAAGGAAAATGTATTGAAGTCTCCAGCACTCCCAAACAGTGAAAAACAACTTTATTATAGCCTCATAGGCAAAAAGATTAAAAACAAGTTAAAACAACCGAGGCCTACGCGTTTCGAG
>WMED01030872.1:0-10029 GCA_019650415.1 Pipa parva | reverse complement strand
TATCAGATTACTAAACATGCACTAGCAGAATGAGTCATTGAGTGACCTCATTAGGGGGAGGTGACTTTTGGGCACTATAAAGGAACTGCAAGTACATATTAATGCAGGAGGAGAAAAGCTGCAGGATTAAGAGGTGGTAACTCAAAAACACAAAATCGTTTTTACTTTTCAATGTTTAAGTTTATGTTTCTACATTATAAATATAATATATATGTATAGTTTGGTCAATAACTTTACTTACACTTTAATGAGGTGAGCATGTACAGGAGCAGTTTTACATCAGAATTTTGCTTCTGCACATGCTCACTTCAATGAGTTTGCTTGTAGTAAGCCAATGGTCAAATATCAGAATAGCAGCTGCTTTTACACTGCAGTTGTATAGATTTTAGAAATGTAGAAGCGAGACACAATACTGGTTAGAGTCTGTATTGCAAACTGATTACTAAAGACTAATTAATTTAGGGAATCAGGTTTCTTATGACAGGTCCATTTTGATTTAGGTCAGAGTTGCACACCTAATGAGTTAACACGGATATAGTTGGGGCATTTTAAGGAGAACTCAAGCTAGTTAGAACTAGGGGTGATTCTTAAGGGGAGGGAGAAAATACTTACAGATAGGAGTTTTAGGCTGTGTACAAAGAACCTTGCTTCTGTTGGTTTTGTCAAAGACCCAGCTGTTAAAACCTACCCACTTAAAGGTGTATGCTCTTATCTACTGAGATGACCACAATCACAGATTCAGACAGTCTATAGTGGAAAGGGCAGTAATTGATCAGTACCTAAGATCCTCACCTGTTGCCTTTCCTGAGTGGGTAATCCATGAAGATCCTAAAGATGTGCATTAGCTGGTGGAGATAGGAAGACTGCTGCAGTGTTTTCATTTTTGTTTGTTTTGTTTTTATAAGTATTTCCCTTTGATTTGCAATTCTTTTTTCTCAAGCCCTGTGCTCTCATAGTGTACCTAGTTCAGTGGTCTAGCAAGCACAAAACCATTTACAGATAATTAAAAAACAAAATGTAAACCCACATAGGACATTGAGAGTGGCAGATACAGCACAGCTCAATACAGTTTCCTCTACTTTACACTCCAATTTCTTGGCCCAGGACAGCCAATCAGAAACATAAATCATACAGCAGTAACTATGGTGAGAATACGGAAGATGAAAACCATAAATAAATTAAGTGGAAAACAACGGCACACAGGGCTGGGCTCCCAGTAGGCAAAGGACCCAGGTGTACACCTATTGAGCCTTATTACAACCATCCACTGGAGCTGGTGCTTTATAGTTACTTCTGAAAACTTAATTCCATTTCCAAATTTGACGCATACCCTACCCCTGGGCACATATCCTCATAGACAAGGTGGTACTGCAAAGTATCTGATAACTTATCTCCCACAGAGTTATGGGCAGATACCATACAGAGTGGGCAATAGAAAGGTCAGCCTTCTCTGCACCTTAAAGCCTTATCCAACCTAAGGCTTTGTCATTGACTTACATAGTGCAGCTACAGATATGTATTGATGAGATTTCCAGACCCCAAAGGCAATATGCAAATGTTTATATTATTAATATACTAAGTCATGAAAACAATTTGTCTAGGCTACAGGCAATTATACATGTCCCAGGACAGTGCCGACCCTCCCTGGCAGTGATGTTACTGGCAACTGCCCAATTTTTTTTGATGGTGGGGCACCAGTGAATACCAGGGGGGAGCATTGGGGTACTCTTTTATGGCAACAGACCTTAGGGACTGGGACCATGAGGATAGAACACACAAAATGGGACTGTCTCATAAATCAAGGATGCTTTGGAAGCATGTAATTATAAATTCCCTTTTGTGAAGAAGGGTTTATGGTCAATCAAAACAAATGGGCAGTTTGCTTGGAGAAAGCCAATTGCCTAGGCTACACCTTAGGATGTGGAGTTGTTTGTCAACATATTTTTAAAGCCTTTTGGGAAAAAAAGTTGCCAGAATAGTAACAGAAACCCTGCCATAAGCCCCATGATTCAACACTTTCATTTCACAAATTCAAATCATTAAATTGCAAATTGCTGCAGTGATGACACAAATTGTCAAGAAGAACCTATTCAGGGGAATAGAAATGGTACCTTATGTTGGCATTGTCTTCTTTACATAGACAACATACTAGCAATATGCATGTAGTAATATAATAAAGGACAATTACCCCAGCTTTATGCTGTGTACAGTATTATACCTGGAATTTTTTCAAGAAAAGTAACATTCTTTGGTGAATATATAATTTTGGAGAATTGGTGTACTGTTGCAAATTCATCCATTTTATCACCGCCACCTGAGGCAGAACAGTAATCTGAAGCTCTAAAATCAGAGCCGGCTCTGGCTCTATTGGCGCCCTAGGCGCCCCCCTCCAACGGCGCCCCCCCTTCAGGCGCTGCCCCGCCCCCTCCCCGACGACGCCCCCTCACGAAATCCCGCCCCCTCCCTCGGCGCCCCCATCCCGCGCCACCCCTTCTACCGGCGCCCCCATACCCTGGCGCCCATCCACCCGCGACGCCCCGCCCCCTCCCCGGCGCCCACCCACCTGCGACGCCACGCCCCCTCCCCGGCGCTAGGGGCGCCCCCCTGGGCAGGAGGCGCCCCTAGCATTTGCCTACTCTGCCTAATGGCAGAGCCGGCACTGTCTAAAATACAAAAACCTCTGTGTGCTCCAGAAGTTTGGATAACTACAGACTTTAAAAAGGTTTTGCCTTATCGATCAATTCATATAAGTCTAGTGACAGGTAAGAACGTATGATGAAGGACACCTTTACAGTGCTTAAAGGGATATTATCACCAAAACAAAAAAAAAAGGCCTTAGTGCATTTATACTACTATTCTCTAAAGTCCGAATTTTTGCGTATAGGTGCGAATTTGCCAGATAAAGACAGTCACAATAGGCTGCTACTGTCACAGTCACGTCTTTAGAATGAGAATATTGTTGCAGTCGTGACTTTATTATGGGAATATCGTCTCAATCTTAAGATTAAAAAATTGTTGTGACTTTACAATAGGGAAATTGTTGCGGATTTGCTATGGGAAATTGCTGTTTGCGAATTCGACAGTCAAATACGCACCTTAGTGAATGATCCCCTGTAAAGTAAATTAGCATTGAAATAAAATATTTACTTTAATTCTGAAAAAATTATAATCATTTATTGTGATTGCGTTTGCCTGCTCTTTTTTTACCAACAAAGCAATGGTATCTCACTTTATGGGAGATATTTATCAGAATTGAAAAGGTTTTTTTTATGACCTAATCCTGGAGAAAACCTTTTTCGCCATATAGAAAATCACTTCTTTATGCATTTGTTTACATCAAAAAGTTGTTTTCAATCCTGTAAAAATCAGCAAAAAAGTTGATATGACTATGACTGATATACAGGCTTTCCTTCAAACAGAAAAATCGACTGAGGCTATAGTTACTCAGGCTACAGTCAAATAAACAAACCAATATTTTCATTAGTGGAGCCTGGTGAGCTTATTAACATAGTGCTTCAGATAAAAGACCTGTGTAAAGATAGTACATGTAAATGTCCATTTTATAAAAAATATGTATCTTTCATTACTAAATATTTGCATGGTAATGGGTATACTATAAATGAAGTAGGGTTAAATGAAAATGGAAGATTTTGCATGATAATATCCCTTTAAAAGGAAACAAGACACCCATTAGAAAAAACATGCTATTATTTGGTCTGTATCAGCACCTAGTATTACCAACTAGGTTGACACTACGTATACGGGGCATATTTACTAACACCTATTTGAGCTTCGACCATATCGATTGATTTCCTTTCACTGTCAATTTTTGTTTCCCTGTACTTTTAGATTCCCCTGATTTACAAAGGATCAATAAAAATGTTTCCCCATTGAAATAAATTATTAACTTTGCAATGCTTTTCTATGACGGTTCCTTCCATTACAGATCCATATCAATAATAAGAAAGATGAGTACTGTAGTATAAAATGATACTTAGTATATGGATACTTTATATATTCCATAAAAAGTATCATTTTATACTACAGTACTCAACTTTCTTACTATTCAACTGGACTAATACGGCATAAACCATTTTTGTGCTAGATCCATATCGATATCTCTTTTCAATGGGGAAATATTTTGGACTTAGGATAAATGACAACACCAACTCCATAGGGAATAATGGGTTTGCACCAGCCTGATGGTGGAGAATTCTTTTGGGAGAAAACATGGGGTTACTGACTAAAGTTCAAATTGTCATGTAAAGGTGTGAATTAGACAGTTAATGACAGTCTCAAATTACCCAATAGGCAGCTACTGTCGCAACTTTATTGTGGGAATATTGGCGCGGTCACGGTAACTTTACTATTGTCGCAGACTGGATTTGCTATGGAAATCCGCTGTTTGAGAATTCGACAATCGAATTCTCACTTTAGTCAGTAATCCCCTTGGTTTTTGAAGAGCTTAGTAAATAGTAGAAACCAGAAATATTAAATATAGGTTGTTTCTCCTGCATACACTACTCGAAAAGCCTATTCGATTTTTTTAAATGTGCCCCTAATAATGTGTCAATACAAATGAAAAATACATAAGGTGCTTAGCCTTTGAGAGTTTAGACTTAGCAAAAGTATAGTAGGGGGTAATTCAGCAAAGAGCGAACTTACCCTCTGATCCTTCGCATCAATATGCAGAGATTGTTACACGTTCGCTGAGTCCTGCACACAGACATCAGCGAACGTGTTAAAGGGATTCCAGTCTCGACTAGGCTCACGAGGCTCTACTCGAGACACCTCGTGAGACTGGAATCCCTTTAAAGCATTCGCTGATGTCCGCGTGCAGGATTCAGCAACTGCGTAATAGTCTCTTCGTACTGATGCGAAGGATCAGAGGATAAGTTCGCTCTTTGCTGAATTACCCCGGTGTGATGGATTGAGGCATGTTGGACACACTAAAGAAGCTGATACCATGGGCCTACTACTAACTACTTGCAGAAAAATGTTTTAATGCACAAAAGAGCTACTATTTGTATCTTAATTCCAGTGTGGTGGGTCAGTGGCTAGCACTGCTGCCTTGCAGTTCTGAGTTCAATTCCACCCTAGGCTTCATCTGCATGGAGTTTGTATGTTCTCCCTGTACTTGTGTGGGTTTCTTCCAGGTGCTCTAGTTTCCTACCTAAATCCAAAAACATACTACATAGGTTAATTGTGTGTGTGACCAAATATGGAAATTAGAATGTAAGCTCCACGGGGCAGGGAGTGAAGTGAATGATGAATCTGTGTAATATATCAGTGCTATATAAATGAGTAAATACAATACAATTGAGCCCTAGTGAAAATAATGTTGTAGAATTTCAATATTAGGATATCTTTTTTTTTTGTTGCAGGATTTTATAAATCTTATGGTAAAAAACACAGGTTTCACTAAAGAAGACTTTCTACGTAGTGGTGCTTGGACAACCTATGATACTTTATTATGTGAGGTAAATACCTAATAATGTTTTTCTAAAGGTTATACATCTCTATTAAAAACAGCATGAACAAATGAAAAGATTATGGCCTAATGGGTGAGATGTTACATTTCCCTACTCACACTATTTTGTTTCATTATTTTGCTTTTGTGGTTTAAGCATAATAATACAGAATGATTGTACAAATATGGAAAATGCAATCTGATCAGATAAAAATATCAGGAACTAGGTGAGAATTTAAATCAGCAACTTTTTCACTTTATTCTTTGCAAATGCAATATTGATATGCTTAATTATTTTTTTTTTTTACTTTGATAAATAACCCCCAACTTTGACTTTTATCTCAGGCTGTAGTATTTTTTTTTCGGTTGGCATATTAAAGGAGAATTATAGTCAGATTATAACTTTATATATGCAATACTATAGCTTAGTGAGAAGTGTTTCTCCCTAGTAGATGTGTAATAAATTATCCTGCTTCAGATGAAACAGCACTGGGAAAACTCCTGCACCAGGAAATGTGTGTGTGACATGCACCGGCCAGTTTTTCATGAATGGGTACCCTCCCCCAGATATTTTTTGCCTAATGTGTAATGTTACGCCTGTGCACAAGTTAATCTCCTGCATTCCGGGAATGCAAACAAAGCATGGCTAATGAGGCCAAAAGGTCAGCACACTGTTTAACCAATAGCAGTTAGGCAGCTTTTTCTTCTCTTGTTTAGCAGATATGTCACATACATTTCCTGGTGTGGGAGTAGTCCAGGGCTCTGTAATAAATCATTCTGCTTCACATGAAACATCTATTGGGGAGAAACACTTCTCATTAAGGTATAGTACTGCATATGTAAAAGATGTAATCTGACTATAGTTCTCCTTTAAAGAGAATCTAAAGGTATAGGTTAAGCAGCACTCTCAATAAATGGAAAAGTACATTGTTTTGCTTTAACTGAAACAAGTTATTCTGCTGCTATTCTTGTGGCAAAATACTGCTGGTAATTTCAGAGCTGGGTACCAGAGGCACTTCAATATTAGACCAAGCTTAATATATATTTTGTTCACAGAGTATTCACAATTATACACTACCCACATGGGCAACAAAGGACACCATGGATAAACTCAAATATCTATCCCAAATTATAGCCACAGCAAACTATGGGATATATAAGCACCAAGAGAAATCCAGATTACAGGGAGGTGGGTAAATAAAGCATTATCTTTCTATATTTGGTTTATACTGTAAATGTGCTAAGTTTGGAATTCTCTTACATCAATGTTTTTAATGTTTTTTTCAGTAATGGGCAATGCTCTTACAAGTATATGTGTACACCAATAAGTACATTTTAAATGGCCAGTTACTGAAATGCAAATCAGTTCACCTCAATATAGGTCACTTTAAAGGGCCAGTAACAACATAATGTTATCTTTCTCTGTTGGGCTTTCTAGGGCACTTCATGAATCTGTAATATCAAAGGAAACAATAAAATTAGGAGTGATTTGTTTACTTAACAGATAAAATATGGTTGCAAAGAAAACAAACTCAAATTAATACATATCAGGAACTCAATAGTACTTTGTGGGAATACCTGCTATTCCAATTTAAATTCTGGTGTTAGTGGTCTTTTAAAATCATTTCACATGGCTGATGGAAATAACAGTTAATGTTTCTTGAACACCTCTTGCAATAAAAAATAATTTATTTTACATTTAATTTGAAGGTGTGCTTTTGAATTCTATTCTGAAAAACCTTACAAATATTAAAGAAACACCTTCCAATGAAAGAAGAATAATAATGTATTCTGCAGTAAGTACAATTTATCATTATTGTAAACTACTGTATTAATCTCCCGTTTTTCCTCTTTCCTCCATTTGTCAGTTAAGTGTCCAAACAGAGCCCTCAAAACCACTATGGAATAAAATTACACTTCATTTGTTCCCCTCCTAATTGTTTTTATTAAAGAGGTGCCTCTTTGCCCTATTCTTCACAAAACATGCACAGTGTACCCTATTGAACACTGGTGATGATAATCAGGGCTGCCATCCAAAATCACTGGGCCCATCAATTCCTGACAGTTAGGGACCCCTAACATGGTTTTACAACCCAATTTACACTAAAAATGGCCAGTTACACTGTTCAGTGCACCCATAGGCCATCAGCTTAATTAGACAATACTGTATATACTGTATGTCTGTCTTTTTGGGCTCCCATAGTTTTCTGAGCTAATTGGGCCCCCACAGCAGTATCCCCTGTACTCTCTTCTTGGCAGCCCTGGTGAGAATTACCCATTATCTATTTCCTTGGTAGTTTTTTCCACCCTTATGATAGCACAATAAAAGCATAAAACAGCATTTTTCTCTATTTTAGCATGATACTACATTAGTTGGTCTCCAGATGGCACTGAATGTTTCTGATGGAATGTTGGTCCCATACGCTGCTTGTCATTTTTTTGAGCTTTACCAGGATGACCATGGGTAAGTTGTAAAAGACTTTAAACATACCTCATTTCCACTGTAAATAAAATGAAGTGTTATATAGTAGTGGTCTCTCTAGAAAAAATCTTATTTTATACCTTTAACTTCACACTTTGGAGGGTAATTTAGGAAAGTCCGAACTTACCTGGCGATCCTTCGATTCACTTCGCAGAGACTGGTACGTGCTCCATGCTCTCCTGCATGTGGAGATCAGCGAACGCTTTAAAGGTATTCCAGTCTCACAAGGTGACTCAAGTGGTCACAAGGTGAGCTGAAGTACCTTTAAAGTGTTCACTGATCTCCGCGTGCAGGAGAGCAGGGAGCGCGTACCAGTCTCTGTGAAGTGCATCAAAGGATCGCCAGGAAAGTTTGGACTTTCCTGAATTACGCCCTTAGGGTGAAATTTATTAAACTCGAAAAGGCTGATCTTGGCCTTTTCGAGTTTATCCCCTGCAGATCTTGGCTGCTTGATCAGCAAAAATCGATTAATGTTTTTCGATCAATTTTTACTGATCAAAACAATTGGATTTTTTAATGGAAAGGTAGCCATATTACTAATGTAAAGCATGGATACCATTCTATCAACAAAAAAAAAAACTTGATCAAAGAGTTTCGTTCTGTAAAAATCAATCAAAAAATATTGATCGATTTTTTTTTATCAAACAGCCGAGATCTGCAGGAGATAAAGTAAAAAAAAGGTGAAATCAGACTTTTCAAGCTTAATAAATTTTAGCATTAGTTAGGGAGTTAGTGCATGTTTTAAGTAGTAGTAACTAGCTGAATATACTAATTCTGTAAGCTGATTTAAACAAATAAAAATAAAGCAGTGTAAATATGCACTTTATGCATGTTGCTTTAGAATTATGATACTTTAATATATTCTGTTACAAACACACAAAAAACAAACTAGACTGTTTACATCAGCAGTCTGGGAAGAGTTATGTAGACAGCCATCTTATATTCAAATGTTCACTTTGTAGCTCAAGGCACTCTGGGCATGCAGTACTTTATTGTTCTGCAGTATTTGAAATCTTACCTTGTATCATTTACAATACCTTGGTAAAAATATTATAGGGGGTTCTGGTATAATCCCAGCTTGCATTAGGGCATTTTTCACTTTTATGCACTGCTTTTGGAAGATTAATTGTATACACAGGGCTGGCTTAAATGAAACCGTGGACTTGGGCAAATTGAGGAGCCCCCCGAACTGTCTTCTCCCAACTCCAAGGGGGCCCCCCAAAGTGCTCTGGACAGTGCTTCTGTACAGTTCCTAAGCTCTATTCTCCATCAATTCAACTCTCAACTTCCCTAGGCTATTACTTGGTGCATAGTTACCCTCCATTAGCAACAATAGTCAGGAACAGCTCATACCACTTTCTGGCTATGCACAGGAACCACACATCTTGGGAACACTTAGAGGAATTCTTGCTCAGCGTCTGAGACAAAACTAGTTTGAGTGCTTCTCAATCAAGTGTTACCACTATCTCCAGACTTAGTGAAATACCACCCTAAGCCCTGCCACTGAGACCCTGCTCTAGTTGCCTAAGCTTCTGTTCAAGACACCTGAACACACTAAGACCACTGCACCCCTTGTTTGGAAAGTACCATTCTGTAGCTGGGGCTAATTATCACTTCTGAAGCAATATTTTACTGGCCTCTGCTAACTTCATCAGCCTCAAAGGCACCTACCATCCTTCCGGTGGAGACCCTGAAGCTAAAGACCCTTTTACTTCCTGAACAGCAGCTTATATTAACTCTGAGATGCCACACAGAATTACATATTCATAAACATTTTTCTATGGGTGTAATAAATTATGTACTCCACTAGATGGAGTCACCATAAAACAGTTACCTTATCTCTTAGATTAGAACACATATCCCATAAATACTCTTAACATATAGAACATTTTAGGAAATTAAATGCTTGCTATTTCCATTTTCCTACATACTAAAAGCAGATATGAATATGAAGTAAGAAGCAGTAGCATGGGGGACAATTTCTCTACCTCAACAAGTTTAATTATCTGAGGCAGGACCGGCTCTCCGTATGGGCGGAGAGGGCCGTTGCCCTGGGCGCATTTAGCAAGGGGGCGCA
>WMED01030870.1:0-10029 GCA_019650415.1 Pipa parva | reverse complement strand
GCACTTTCTCTATTTTGCGCTGGTGTTTTTCTAAGTTTACATATTTTTTTTCTAAATAAAGTATTTGGGTCTCTGTGGTACCTGCTGTTTTACTGTCGCCCCATGATTCGCTCCACAATTAGGCCCACTGAGGCTTTGTCGCCCAAGGGCCCATAAAAACCTGGAGCCGGTCCTGCGTTCAACACAGGTGTTGCCATAGGGATTGACAGTGCGTGTTTTTTTTCAAGTGAGGCATATATGTACAGTGCTTTAGTATGCTGATATGAACCTGGCCTAAAGGCTGAAATGTCAGGTTTTTTTTATTTGATTAACTATTTATATAAGACGTAACAGAAAAAAGTGAGATATAAGAAGAAATCATTATCTTTTCTCTACTTTGACTACATGTGATGGAATATTTTGATTTACACCTCAGAATTTTTCACTAGAAACGGATTGTTTATGCCAGGTGAGGAGTGGCAAGCAGTAAACATTGGCTTAAAAGGGCCTCCTCGTTCCTGTACTGTTGACTGCTGAGTTCCTTGCTGCTAAAAAAAAGAAAAAAGTAAATAGCTATAATAATATATATAATTCCCCACCAATAACAGACTAATCTGCTAAAATGAAAACCCTACAGCAAATAATCAGCTAGTTGACTAAGCAGTTATTAGTTATTGGCTGATGTGCATTTCCTGACTACTATGCATTAAGCTAGAACTGGCAACTTTGAATTGACAAAGGCCAGAGGTTGGCAAAGAGCGGCTCATGGAAAAAAGGGTTCTCCAGCACTCCATTCAGTGTAAAACAATAGCTTTTATTCCATCCACATAGGTTAAAAACAATAAAAACAAACTATGCCAACGCGTTTTGTGCGTAGCACTTATTCATGGCATAGGTAGGCCAGAGGTTGGCAAAGAGCGGCTCGTGAGCCACATGCAGCTCTTTAGCCGCCTTGTTGTGGCTCAGAGCACACCTCCGAAGCCCAGCTCATGACCTCCTTCTGATTGGTCGTTGGCAGGTCATGTGGTTGGGAGAGTGCACTCCTCCCCCTTTGTGTCTCACAAAAAAATTGTCGCTGCTGGAGGAAGGAGCGAATTGGTTCCCTACTCATCTAAATTTGCTGACCCCTGTCATAGGCTAATACACACTTAGCAGTAATGAGCTAAATTGCAATTAACGACTGTGGAATGTCACCAGTGTGATATTAGCTTTCAGAATACCCACTGGTACAAAAACAGCATTGCACATTTATTATTTCTACTTTGTGATCCAGTTTTATTTTTATGTTTGTATATCAGTCTGTGATATATTTTTGTATGCTCTCTTTCCCTCCTTTAGTAGTTGGATCTGCATCAGGTTTACAGGTTTATTTAAAAGCCGGCTTCCAAGATAAAAAGCATAACTTAGTTTTCTTTAACTTTAAACACAACTTCTCACCTTTTTGAGGGTTAATATCCATTAGGGTTTGAATGGTCTTTGGATTTGAAGTTCAGCCATTATTCAATTTAGAAAGAATATATCCATTGTGATTCCTTAAGCTTCTCTTCTAGTCTGACTGCAGGAATAATGTGGCTTGTTAACTTCTGGAAGTTGCTGGAGATTTTGAATGATAGTCACAAGTGCTTTAAGTTAACACAAAACACTACTGATTTGGTTAATCACTGCATACTTCCTGTAAGGAGATACATATTGATCAAAAACTCTATCAAGGTGTTTGTGCTCTAAATATCCTTAGTGGCTATACACTTCTAACATATTCCAATAAAGGTTCATCATAATCATATAAATGAAAAATGATACAATTAGAAGTTTATGTTTCTACAACATACATTAGTAGCTACATTCGATTTTTTTTTTAAATATTTCAACGTAAGGCTTTAAATAATTCATTGTATAAAAGGTAATTTGACTTTTTTCAGTCACTTTAAAACTCTTCATTTCTACAGAAAAAAAATCAAAATCATGAAAGTGATGTTTTGCTTTGCTTCAAGTCTTAGTCAAAAATAATGATTTGTATTGTTTCATTTGTGTTTGTGAGAGAATCATAAATATGTAATGTGCTAATCTCTCGTAAAGGGACATTACAACAGCATGCTTATGGTCCTTTGGTTCAGTTAAAAAAGACACGAGAGATGATTAACTAAATTACTTTTGCTTACTAAAGACATGAAAGTATTATATAGGTCTCATGGTTATATGTCACTAGAGGGCAGTGCTTAAAACAGGAATTTATTGATGATTCATCTGAAAGGCTCCCTTTTATATTAGTAGATAAAAATATACAGCTACATTGCTCTGTCTGTGCAGTGTATCCCATGCTAATAGGGTTTATTAAACTTTTAAAATAAACCTGTAAATCAACCCTTTTCTCTAGCTTGCATGCTGCCTGCTGTTGTAGTGAATGTCCCTAGGAGACCCAAACTTTGATGTGGCAATGCAGTAAACCATTGCATAACTATTACTATTATAGTAAAAACATTTTGTATTTAATTATTACTATTACCCTGTGGCAACTTTTTTCTGGATTGGTGGGAAAGAAAGCTGACCTTTTACAGGATTTGGTATTATATTGCACATTATCAATTTCTTGCCTTACATTTAATGATGACCCAGGAAGACCCATAAGAACAGGTATGAACACCCTGACAGAGCAAATATCTGACCTTGTAGAAAAAAAAATTGAAGCCACTTGTCCAAAGCACCAAAATGTATATACAGGATACTACATACTTCTTAAACAAAATGGACAGTGCACAACTTACAAAAAGTGACCTGCTTGTCACTCTGGATGTTTTTTCATTTTACAGTAATATACCCATTAAAGAGGGCATATTATAACCACACTTCTTGATATCCTCATGCACAATTTCTTTACATTCAATAAGGACTTCTACCTACAATGCATGGGGACTGCTATGGGAAGCAAAATGGCACCACAGTATGCAATCTTATTCATGACAGACCAGTAAGATTCATTTCTTGCCACATCACAGAATAAACCGCATATCTACTACCAATACATTGATGATATCTTTATGATATGAACTCATTTGGAGGAGCTGAAATATTTTTTTGAAAAATTCACCACATTCCATGCAACAATTGACTTAATAATGGAGTACTCCCCAGATGCCATTCACTTTCTTGATACCGCAATAACCCTAAAAAATAACCAGATCCACACATCAGTATATAAAAAGCCCACTGACAGATACAGATATCTCCATAGCTCAAGTTTCCACCCCTGAAGGAAGCTGTCATTTACAGCCAAGCCATCAGATACCACAGAATATGCTCAGATCCAGTGGAAAGAAACAAACACCATAATATATTATCAGGATGTCTACAACAAAAGGGATACAAACACAGAATCATTAATAAGAATATTAACCAAGCTCTGAAACATTCAAGGGAAAACCTGTTAAAATACAAGGAGAAAAAAACACGAGTGCCACTGGTAACAACTTATAACTCCACACTGGAAGGAATACATAAAATCATAAAGGAGTTACAGCCTTTAATAACAGACAATCAAACCCTAAAACAAATCTTTCTTGAACAACCAATCCTTGCTTTTAGTCAACCACCTAACCACAGATAAAGATTAATAAGTAGATTAATAAGAAGGGAACTCTAATCGGATTATAAGGACAATAACACAGGAACTAAACCATGTGGGGCACCACACTGCAAACTCTGTAATAGCTCCCCAATGGTGACTCATGAAAATGGAACCTTCCACATCACAGGATCATACAAGTGCACATACAGCAATGTGGTGTATCTAATAGAATGCAGGGAGAGAAAGAGGGAGATCTCTGTGTTCCTGTAGAACATCACTTTTCACAAGCTGAACACAGTATCCAAAACATGGAAATAAGAATATTGAAAGGACACTTTACTAGCACACAGGAAAGAAAAACATTTGAACTTAAAATGATCACATTTTTTGGCTCAAAGAACAGTGTGACTGGATAATGACATTGGTTTACTTAGACATTATCAGTAAGAACAAAGTTGTATTTTTTATTGTTTTCCTTCCTCTCCCCATTCTCCCCCTATATACCACACTGTGCCCCCTCCCCACTAGACTGTCTTCAACCTCCTCTGCTATCTATCCACTGTAATTTACTGCTTTAACACTTGACCTTTCTGCTGTTTATATAATCTCCCAATGCCTCACATACTTTTAATTTGTTACAAACTGTGTATCCTTTAGTACTGCTCTGACCTGATGAAGAGAGAATATCTCTTGAAAGCTTGCCTGATACAATGAACTGTTAGTCCATATACAGTACCATATATTACTACAGTACTCATCTTTCTAATTATTCAAATGGACTAATATGGGTTAAACCATTTTTGTGCTTAATGTTATCCACTGGAAGGGCTCCAATGTTTATTTCTAGATTTTCTATAGACTTCTAATAAGAATTCTTTAAACACAACATTGACTCTCCACATTTTCCTGAACTGTGGGAATTTTACGATTGTTTGAATTTTTTTGAGTGTAAAAGTATTTACAATATGGTGGCAGAAGTCTGCTAGTATCAGCAATTTATATTTT
The DNA here is from genome assembly GCA_019650415.1 of Pipa parva. Lineage (NCBI taxonomy): Eukaryota > Metazoa > Chordata > Amphibia > Anura > Pipidae > Pipa > Pipa parva. The sequence continues at coordinate 5,483 of WMED01030870.1, read as the reverse complement.
CAGAGCTTTTATCACCAACATTTGAGAGAGGGAATCCTAAGAGGTCAAACCCTGTTTACAATGACCAATGGGAGGACTTAAAAAGGATTGTCAGTAGAAGTTGGCATGTTCTGAAAGTCAGCCCTGTAATATTATTATTATATTATTTTATAATTATGACTATATTATTATCAAATGTAATTAATATTATCATATAATTGTTGAAAAATAACTATAGTTACTAGAAACCATTTCAGTTAACTAGCGTAGTCCTGGGGAACATTTACATATTGCTACATTCAATGTACATGTTTTACTAATGCAGGGCTCAGCAAACTTTAATATCAATGGAGCCATTTTTCCCCCTCTTCCACTAAAGAAATGTAGTCTGAAGCCGCAAGACATAACAGCTTAGAAACTTTTAAAAGTTTTAATCTTTTTTCAATTTTACTTGTTACAACATAATTTTACTTGAATACAACAGACAGAAAAAAATAATAACAAAAATAAAATAATGTATAAATCAAAATTACATTGATAAATAACCTTTATTCTTTTTTTTTCATTTGACAATCATGGCAGAAGGGAGCCACAACGAGGATGTAGAGCCACATGCAGCTCTAGAGCCAATGTTTGCCTACCCCTGTCCTAATGTATATGTGCTTGGGACTTCATTTAGTGTGCTTGGAGTTCCCTCTTCTGACCTTTTATATTATGACACTTTGTTGTGATATTACTTTTAACAGGCAATGTTATGTCCTATCTAATTTGTGATGTAAGCGAATTACGTCACTCCTAGCTAATATATGCCTATGGAGTGGGTGGGCCTTTGTCTTTCACCACATGGTGTTGCACCAGCAGGATCTCTACCCTTTAATAAGAGGATCCTGGAAGAAGATCTTTCAAAGGGATTTATTGCAGACTGGCTCTTAATTTATAGCTCATTTCATTTCATAGGGTAAGAGTATTAATGTTAGGTTATCTACCTGAGTAGCCCAATACCTCAACAGATTTGTATTGCGCCCAAGGGGCCTCATGTATCCTGGCCAGCAGGAGGAATACACAGTTAAGGGATTCACAGTGGTATTCTCAGGAACCAGGAATTAGCCTTATACAAGAAGACAACCCTGAGAGGTCCTTCCATTAATGGGAGCTACCAGAATCCCCCTAGGACTCACATGCTGATACTCATATTGTTCTTCTGGAGGTAACTATACAACTGTATGTTTTCCATCTCTAATGGTTATATCTGAAAATCTAATTAAAATAACTTCAGAATATACTACTCTTTAAATTTATGAAACTCGGAAAATTCGAGAGAACACTTTGAAGTATCGCGAGATTTGCCAAAATCAATTCTTGCTGTGAGAAACTTTTTTGTATTGAATATATCCATGGAAAGGTAGATATACTGTATAGCTACCCTCTCCATGGATATATTCAATAAGAAAGTTTCTCACAGCAAGTATCAATCAAGGCAAATTTTGTGATACTTCACTGTTCTCCCGATCAAACTCAGAAAAGCTGAAACGGCTTTTACGAGTTTAATAAATTTTGCCCAAATTTATCTTTCCTTTATTTTGTTCCCATTTCAATAAATGTTGTGACTCTGTTTAAAAGCAAGAACCTCTGGTATCCTGTCTTTATGTATTATTAATTTAAGTGCACCACACTATTATCAAGTGTGATAAAGCCTACCAAAGTAAGTAAGCGGGGCCTACTTCCCTGTAATCAGTTGGTAGCCTGGTGGATGTCGCTATTACAAGGATTATGCACAGGCCATTAACTGTAGCATTATACTAGTTTAAGCCAGGCACTGGCGTCTGCTTATACTCCTTTAGCAGCTATTCCTTTTGCAAGTATTTATGATTATCCATTATATTTTACAACAGTGGTCAAACCAAGAAACATAATTTTTTTAGTATTTCATCAATTGTATCACTGCATTATGTGTTTATTTACTCAAGTTCCCTGTAAAATTGTACGTGGAAAAAAAACAAGATTACTCTATAGAGACCTTAATGAACTGAATGAAAAAATGACTATGATAAGGGATGGTTGTTGATGGGAATAAAAGCTTAGACCTTGTTTAAGGAGTGTGTGTGTGACCTAGAGAGAAAGCTCCTTGAATTAGAAGCCAGTGAACCGTGAACTTACTCGCTGTGTTGATTGATAATGAGATGATTTAACACCTTTTATCTAATGTGTATAAATTCTCCATTTACAGAATTGCATGGGCATAGGGGTGTATATGTAATAAAAAGGAGATCCCAAACATTCTATATGGTTTTGTCTTCACTGTGTATTGGCTTGAAGTAAAGGGCATTTGTACTTAACCTATACCACTAAGCTACAGCCAGCAGCATACCTTTCAAGGGGTAGATAGCAATTAGGATCTGGAAGTTCACACTGTGTGAATGTGAATGGGATCCATGGACAGTTTCTTACGGTTCATTGCAACCACTGAACAGAGTCCAAATGACTAATGACTTTAAATTTGTTACAAACTTTATATCCTTTAATACTGCTCTGGCCTGATGAAGACTAAGGGGGTAATTCAGCATAGTCCGAACTTACCTTCCGATCCTTCGCCTCTGCTCGCACAGACTGTTATGTGACTGTTAAAGCATAAAGTGAATGCTTTAAAGGGATTCCAGTCTGGCGAGGCGACTCGAGTTGAGCCTCGTCAGCCTCGCCGAGACTGGAATCCCTTTAAAGCATTCGCTGATGTCTGCGCGCAGGCATCAGCGAGCGCATAACAGTTTGTGCGAGCAGAGGCGAAGGATCGGAGGGTAAGTTCGGACTATGCTGAATTACCCCCTTAGTCTTCATCAGGCCAGAGCAGTATTAAAGGATATAAAGTTTGTAACAAATTTAAAGTCATTAGTCAAAAATTCCATTTTCCCTGTAGGAAACATTAGTGAAATCCTAAATGTTATTAGATGCTTTGCCCTAAGTGATTCTATGCCAACCTCCACTTATATTGGGTTTGATTAGTATCTTAGGATACCCGCATCCTCTGCAGCCCATATACCAGTGAGGTATGCCAACCAATTAATACTAGAGATGTTCACATGGTCTGTCAACAAATTGTAGTAGAGTGTCATTTTCATCAGTAATGAAAATAATGTATATTTGAAGGAAATGCTTTGATGCTTTGCAGTAATGCTATGTAATAAAAAGCGTCACTAGAAATAAAAAAAAAGGTTTTTTAAAAAACATATGCCTTTTAAATTAGAATTTTGTACAGCCTCATTGTGCAGTAAAATTAATTATATGCATTACAGGCTTGAAACTATTCTTACAGAATGTCTGTTTTATCTCATGGAAGTAATTGAAAGAAATTTATTAGATCTATGAAATTGAAGACAGATCTAATAGGTTATAAAATTGAATTATGCCAAGCTGTCAACATGTAAACCAGTAACCTTCTACTCTTTTAGATTTTACAGTTCATGATGTATCAGATTCACTGGGGTCAGGAAGGGCATGATGGGAGTGGAGGGGGTAACAGTTATGTTTATTATCATGGAAGAGAATGGATTTTTCCTTGGTGGAATTCTATTTAATGGACAAAAATTAAAATTGCATATAGATGTTCACATAGGTTCACATATTGTATTCCATATTATGAGATCTGACAGACAAGGTCAAGGAAAAAATGAAGTACAGTATATCTAAATAAATGAAAGAGCAAAAGTTAACATGTACTTGTTTTCTTTTAGTTTGTTCTTAAGAATAAGGCTGTAAGTGCCCTTTAAAACACATTTACATTATCAATGTGTAATAGTTATACTAGCTCAGCAAAATTTAGGAAGTAAGACTGAATTCCCAGATGTAACAATGTACTACCACTAGTCTGTAGCATTATAGAAAAGCACTTATGGGTGCTACTTGATGACTCACTTAAATCTTTGCGTAGTTTTACTGTATGCTATTTTTCCTGCTAAAATCAATGTCCATTTATCATGAATGGGAATGTAAAATAGAGGAGATAAAAGTCAGCATCAACACATATTTACATCATGTGACAAGCAGTGCTTGCATGCGCGCATTGCTCGTTACTTCTGCCAGCTGAATGCAGGCAGGTGCTGCAAAGACACGGCTCTCCCCAACACGTTCAGGTTGGATCAGCCAATCTGGAGCAGCTGACATCACGGATGACATCAGCGGCAGCAAATTCAAAAGTTGAGCACTGCCTTCACCAGTTTTAATTAAAATCACCAGTGGAAGGAAGGATCCTGTTTGTATCCTGCAACAAGTTCTGTTAAGTTTCAAGTCTGCTTTAAAGGGATCTGTTTCGTGTGAATTCTGTTCAAGTTCAGTTCAGTTTCAAATCTGCCTTAAAGGGATCTGTTTCATGTGAATTGTTCTCCTGTTTTCAAGTATCCTGTTCAGTGGAGTGTCATCTCTACAATAAGTCTCTTAACTTACACCTTCAGTTTCTGTCAAGTTCAGCACCAACCAGTTTGCAGTGTTTGACCCTTTCCTTGTTCCTGAGCTGTGTCTGTGCAGTATCTACCCTGTTTATGAGCTGTTGCTAATGGGTGCTGTGTGTTACAGTTTGTGTGCCCAGGATTGTTGTAAGTGGCTGACTTTTTTATGCTACACTTCTATGCTTTCCACATTATAATTCTGCTGTTCCAAGAATCCGTCTGAGTTCCTTGTGAGTTTATCCAGCTGCCACCAGTGGGGGGATACTCTGAGGGCCATGACCTGGGAGGTGCCTGCTGCAAAGGCCATACCCCCTTGCGGGGGTTTCAGGGTGAAGAGCTGGCCCTCCTTAGACTCCGCACCTCAGTGCTAACCTGTGCCAACTCCCACTGTGGCAATGAGGATCCACAATCACCCATTTTGTACTCTGCACCTGCATCTGAGTCTGCACCAGAGTCTGAACCTGCACTTGTAGCCGCATATGAGTCTGCGTCTGCATAGTATATGAGTCTGCAGCTGTATTCAAGTCCTAAGTATCCTGTATCCGAGTCTTGAATATCCTCTACCTGAGTATCCTATATCCGAGTCCTTAGTTTAATATTTCTGAATCCGTTCCTGTGTCATCCTGTTCTTGGATCTGCATCAGTTCCTGAGTTTGTAACCACATCTGTTCCTGTTACTGTACCTACCTGTTCCTGAACCTGCACTTGTCTGTTCACCTGTCACTTACTAGTGCTGTATCACCTTGTTCCATGTGTCCTACACCTAGTACCTGTTTCCATGTCTAGTACACCTGGTGGCGTAATGGGCTCTGGGTTCGCTAAGGTATCCCAGTTCCTGTGGTAACCCCTTATTTTATTTCCTGCCATGTTTGTGATTCCTTTCTTTTCTAGTTCAGTCTGAGCCTTCCTTCCCTACAGAATGATCGAGCCTCTGTTAACCAGAGGTTCTTACATTACAGAATATTATTAAAATGTTGTCTTTGAAGTTAAAGTCCCTTTGTTTCCTATGGTACTTTTGATAATATATACTGTATATATATATATATATATATATATATATATTGTATT
>WMED01030869.1:0-10029 GCA_019650415.1 Pipa parva | reverse complement strand
CCGGGTAAATGGCCTCAGGGGGCCGCATCCGGCCCGCGGGCCGTAGTTTGGAGACCCCTGATTTAATGGATAAAATATGGCTGCAACCAGCCGATAGAGAAAGACAACACAAATCTGTTTTTTTTTCTTCTGGTGTTACTTGCTCTTTAATAAAATTGTGATAACTGATAATTCTGCACGGGGGGTCATCTTATTTTCAGTTATGCCAAGTACCAAAAAATGTTTTCTCCCAAACCAAGTGCAAAACAAGAAAATATATTTTAAGAAAAAGTAAACTTAATTTTGCAGGAAAATCAAGCTAAACTTTTAAATTGCATCATATTTCTACTAAAAACTGGGACAACGTCCCTTGAAGTTCTTTAAGGTTTATTGGGGAATGTTTTTGCAGCGTCGGCATTCTCTGGTATTGCTATGCTGATAAATTCTTTTCTGTATGTATTATATGTTTTAATATATAGTACAAATGCCTCTAATGTAGGGCAAAGCAACATGGGTACCCAAGAGGAACTTCATTTCAGATTATTTCAGCATGTGCAGAAAATGGGTGAGTAATGGGTTATAGCTAAATGTCATTAATTACCTTGTTATAAAAAGTATTGCCTTGTTTATGAATCGATTCTTAAGAGACCCAGGAAAATAAAAATGTAATCTGTTTAACATAATAAATGTAACCAATTCACCACAACAGGTATGGAAAGAACAGTTAAAATGGAACGATCATTGTTTTTTTCAGAAAAGTATTATCAGTTTAGACCAGGGATTGCGAACCTTTGGCATGCGAGCCGTCGCCAAGCCTGTCTTCAGTACAGGCCGCGGACCCGATCTGACAGTTTTCAGGCCTGTTCTCCTCCCCTGACATGTGCGCGCTCCTCCCCTGATGCCAGCGTGATGACGTCACTCACCAGCGCTGGCACTTTGGGGGACGCGTTGGTGAGTAATGTCACTTTTTTGGCGCTCCGTGCTAAAAGGGTTCACCGCCCCTGGTTTAGGCCCTTACTCAGGCCTGAACTTGTGGGAAGACCACCAATCCACCATAGTAAGAATTTTTTTTGTGTGTGTTAAATTGTGTTAACATGGGGGTTATTCACTAAAGTCTAAATTGTTGCGTATAGGTGCAATTTCACAAGATATAGACAGTCACAATAGGCTGCTACAGTCGCAGTTGTGTCTTTATAATGAGAATATTGTCACAGTCATGACTTTATAATGGGAAAATTGTTGCAATCTTAACTTTAAAAAATTGTCATGGATTTGCTATGGGAATCCGCTGTTTGCGAATTCGACAGTCGAATTCACACTTTAATAACCCCCTAAATTTAAAGATACAGTTTAAAGTTAAATGTAAAAGGTTTTTACATCTACATTAAATATTTATGAGCAATATATTTATATCACATGCAGTTAGATTTTGATGAACAATGCCTAGGGCAGTTACTGTATATAATATAGATCCAGCCCTGACCAGACATGCATATAAAAAATGATTTATGATTAATATGATGGTCTACAGTTTTTTTTTAATTTACTTGGTAAAAAGGAAGATCTTATGATGAAATAAGGGGATTAAAGCAGGGTTTTCTTATTATTATCGTGGCATTTTACTCAAAGGGCTTCCAAAATGTGGCAACCAAATGCCAGCATGAGCTAGGAATTATCTGCCACTAAAATTCAAGAACAAACAATTCTTACAGCTTTTACTACTACTCTTTGGTGACAGTTCTGATGACATTACCCTTTCTAGTGAGATTTCATGCAAATTGTCAATATGTAGACTTTAATCTAGAAAAATATTTTTGGTGACATTGTCTCTTTTAAACAGAGCCAGAATGATTAATTTTGTTTCAATATGATATTAATGATACATTTTCTATAATACATGATTGCTACTATTTGTCAGGTAATTAAAGGGGAACTATAGTCAGATTACATCTTTACATATGCAGTACTATACCTTAGTGAGAAGTGTTTCTCCCCAGTAGATGTTTCATGTGACGCAGAATGATTGAGTAGGCAGCACTGATAAACTCCTACACCAGGAAATGTGTGTGTGACGTGCACTGGCCAGTTTTCCATGAAAAGGTTCCCTCCCCCGGACATTTTTGCCCTACTTACTACTTAGCACATGTGCACAAGTCAGCTTTCCCTCTGTAATCTCCTGCATTCCAACTTAATTTATGCAGACCTATTGTAACACATTATTAGGGTAACAGTAACAAATTTATCACTTGCTCTAAAGCAGTGGTTCTCAACCTTCCTGATACTGTGACCCCCATGATGATACCATCACACTGGGCATATCTACATGTGGGCAGACCCGCTTGGAGATGGATAGAGGAGCGGTGTTTTCCAATGGTCTTAGGTGACCCTAAGAGAACCACTGCTCTAAAGGTAATTAAACCAGGAGTTGGGAAGCACCATGTCAAGTACAATATGATTTTCAATCTCCCATTTTTCGCGTCTAGAATGGGATATCTGTGGAATCTCCAGGTGATTTATTTTACAACTCCGCTATTATTATTCCTACCTGTCAAGGTTTAGTTTCTGGGCTAACACCCTCCAGTCTGCACCGTGAGATGATGGCTCATCTAAGCTTGTTATGATCTTCTGCCTCATCAGGAATGGAATCTTAAAGGCGTTTGGTCCAACCAAAGCGGCTCCTTCCTTCTCTCCTTCCTCCAATAGGATCTCTGAAGGTCGATTTTCCTGAAAGAATGCACTTTCAGTTATACTTTTAATTTTTAATGATAATCTATGAAGATTTTAGAGAAAGCAGGAATGTCACAAGCAAACAAAAAGATTAATGGTAGTTTTGGGTGCTGCACGCTAAATAATTGTTACCTCCATTGTTACACCACATAGTAATTAAATAAGCTGAAACTTTGTAATGGATTTTAGAAGAAGGTTGATCATTGGCTGGGGGAACAACTCCCCCATTGCCTGGGGGAATAAGTATTGCTGTAAAAATGTGTATGGTAATTAGCTGCCACTGTTGCAGTTCCTCTTTTGCTTATATGAAGCATCTCTCTAATGACACCATAGTCTACATAGCCATAAGATGTGTTTGAAGTATAACCCATTCCATTAAAGTTACATTTATCTATTTAGTCCCAGTCAAGGTTCACTTGAATACTCTGGAGTGCCCTTTACTACCAATCACTGTCTCAGTGCAGGGGACCCCTTCCCAGATTAAATTTTATGTTTCCACCCTATACCATTACTTCATTTACAAACATCATTTTTTGTTATACATAAGCTGTAAAGCTGATTATTAATATTTATTAAGTTGTATTTTGGAACTTTCTGAAAAAGGTTTACTTATTTTTGCAACATTTCCTTTTAGCATTATGAAATAAAACTCGTATGTTCTTGTTTAGCACTTTTAAAATGAGGGTTGCACTCATTTACACTGTGTATGTGACTTAATATTCAAATATGTACTTTTTCCATCTGTAAATTCTGTTTTTCTATATATATAATGATATTCTTGCTTGCATTCAGGCCAAGACATCAGTATGTACAGTATTATGTAAAGCTCACATTGAGTTCTGAAAATAGAAACAAGAGTTGCTTGTTTATGTTTAAGATTCTTACTATAGAATGTGTAGGATAATAATTAAAACATTCATTTAAAGAGTCAGTTTTAGCTGCAGGATCAACCTAACTGGAATATCAAATAAAAATACAAAAATATCTGTGTTACTGACTCCTTAACAGGTATGGGTTGTCTCACCTTGCTAAGGTTGATATTGATGTTGAAACTTTGACCGTCCCCTTCCACTTGCCACACCCAGATCCTGCAGGAGAGGTCCCAGGTGCTGAGACTAAAGCGTTCCAGTGTGAAGGTGCAGTGAAGGTTCTGATGGACCCCATTCCAGATGTGATAGAAAGGGATCTCCTGTAGAGAGCAGTAGCAGAGATGAGGAAGTCAAACTGTAGGTGCTGTAACTATAATAGATATTAAGATGTTGCAAAGATTGTACCTGATAGCTGGCCAGGAGCTTGCTCTTCCACTGGGTGCTGTGCATGTCATGCACAGAAAGGCGTAGGTTGTGATAACTGTCTTTAAAATGCAAAAGCCTTGGTTCATCCATCAATTGCCCTCCCTGTTGCTTTTCAAGATGCAGCACCTCCTGCAAAGCATAAGATGAATATAAAGTAAAGAAAATAAATTTATGTTTTTGTTTTATTCCCTCAAAGGGACCAATGTACCCTAACCATAACCGATATGCTGAAAGTACAGGGTTTGGCAGCCTAAACCACTGTTATGAAGCACCATATCAGTACCTTTGGGCTGTAACACTATCTTATAGAACTTCTGGTTCTAGACCTTGTGAACACTATCGTGCAGAGGTTGGCAACCTATGGCTCGCAAGCCAGATGTGACTCTTTTGATGGCTGCATCTGGCTCGCAGACTGTAACGAGCAGTGCTTGCATGCTGTCTGCCAGCTGAATGCCGACAGGTGCTGTAGAGATGTAGGTTTCTCAGCGCTTCTGGGTTTCTAGCCAATCCCTAGCCACTGACGTCACGTATGATGTCAGTGGCGGTGAATTCAAAAGGGGGGAGCCGTACTTAATAGGGCTCTCTCAGCCAAAAAGGTTGCCGTCCCCTGCCATAGTGAATCCTCATTAATATGCTAATGAACCTTGACACATCACACATTGTCTGACTGGTTGGAAAATGTTACATGGTACATTAAACTGTGATTGTCAATGTGGCATACACACAGTGCTGGTTTTCACACACGCTCTCTCCTATACCTAGGACAATAGCTTTCTCAGCAGGGGGTGAAGCTGAAATGCTACAAAAGCTGACATATAAATGTGAAATTATGCATGCCGAATAAGCATAAATAATCAAGTAGGTGGCTTGGGAGAGAAAGATTGAGGGTTTATTGCTAGCATGTAGGCTAAATAAACAAATTAGATTTTTTAGGAGACTCTAGTTCTTCTTTAAAGGAATATGTTGACATGTTGAAAAATGTTGAAGGCAGTCACCTGAGCTAAGGCACTAGCGGACCCCATCAATGACCTGGTTACACAATTTATTATTTACAAACCAACTTGCTCTTCATATTGTAACTCAGCAGAGATTCTCTGTGCTGAAACAGCAATTATTTTCTCTAATATTATCCCCCTTTCCCTGTTTAATAATGTGATGATCCAGTCCATGAAAGTTTCCTACCACCATCTTAGCTCAATCTTATAATGTGGTCACATGGATAATTGCAGGCTGGAATTGTAAAGTTTTTTATTACCTCTCCAATTTGTTATAGATGTTTTCCTTGAAGTTTATAAAGTAACTACAATGGATTCTACATCTGTGTTATCGGTGAGCAATTTATCTGTGGATTTTGTCAACTCAGCAGGTTTTGTATGTACTCCACATTGACATGGTCTCAGAGGTATGTTCTTCACATTACTGGGGTTATTCACTAAAGTGAGAATTTGACTCTCGAATTCTCAAACAGCGGATTCCCTTAGCAAATCCGCGACCACGACAGTATCAGTCTACTGTGACTGACGTTAGCTGGCGAATTCACACCTATACGCAACAATTTGGACTTTAGTGAATATCCCCCTCAGTGGCAACTGAATCAGAATAGTCCCATTCTTTTTTGCTGTTTTACAGACAGTGCATTCATCAAAAACATTTTTTCTGACTAGATCACCAGCTTTTTATACTTATTTACCTTAATTATTCCTTTCCCACCCTAGATGTGAAATCAGTAACAGCACCTTGTGGAGGTCCAGGAAGTGTTCAAGATGCACCCACTGCTGTATTAGAATGGCCACAAAAAATGTTCTCTTCTTTCTATTAATCCAGCTAAACTTGATATTTCATAAACCGAAAAGATATACCCAATCATATCCACATACTGTACATAAACCCATATACAATAAGCGCAAATTTTATATAAAATTGATATTTGTCTTTTTTGCTTATTATATAAATACACTGTAATAAGATGTGTATAATTTGTGACTTAACGTTTGTATTTATTGTAAGTTGCATCAATAAAATTTAAATTAAAAAAAAAAAATAATAATTTACGTATAGACACTTTATGATGTAGGCTGAAATTGAACTTCCTCTCCTTGAAAGACCAGCATCCGCCACTGATATAGACCAGTGGGTATTATGATGTGGAATGTAAGTAAATGCTAACCTGGGTTGCAATAGTTTATAGAAATTGCATATATTTTAGAAAAAGTCCAATCAGATGTGAGCAAGAGATTAAAATAGAAATGTACAGGTATAAACAAATTATCAATAGAAATTGTTTGACTAACAAAGGGTTTACTATAAAAAATATGAGAAATATTTAAATGCTTAAAAGAAAAAAATTATAATATCTGGAAATGTAATTAATATGCCTTATGCTGGCGGAAAAAAAGATGGGGTTTCCTTGAGGCTCAAAGCCCTTTAAAATCAATTATTGTATTAAAGAATTTGTTGGCATTTCCCCATATTATACACAATAGCACATAATTCCCTCTGCGCGTGATGACCTAACTTTGTATTATCTGATTGTAGTAATTTAGAATTTGCTGTTGAATAAAAGACCTTGGCCTACTTCATACATTAGTAGAGGAGATGGGTTTTAACATCAGAGATTTTACACAGTAGGGAGATGAGTTTAGAATGGAAACTTCTTGTACTTATTTTCTTTTCCAAATAGTAACCTGCAACTACATAAAGAAGCTTACATCCCCTGCTAAGAGTTAGAGACCTTATAAATAGAAAGCTATAACTGGGTTTATCCAATTGCACTTAATTGTATGTGTTTATATTTTATGTGTCTGTAGCTGGTGGGTTATCCATCAGGTGTTTGAACCTTCCTTCCTCTGTAGGAGAAATCTCAGGCTGGGGCACAGCTGGCTGTTTCCACTCTGCTGCTTGGCACACAATGCTTTCTGACACAGCTAATGAACTTTCTTCTTGTGAAAGCTTTGTACAGGGTCCAATAGATATACACACATTATAACCTGAGAGGATGGTGGAAGTGAGCTTATGTAATAAGTGAGTTCTTACTACGTCCATAAACAATAAAAGCAGGAAAAATGAAGATTAATCTCGATTCTTTTTGCAGAGGAGAGAAAATTATGATTTCTTTTCATGGTTGCTTGAGTGTAGTTTGCGTTGATTGCTTTGCTGTATTCATTACCTGAATGTGCATTGTGTAGCTTGAGATGCCTCTGATGCGTGGCAGAGAGCGGTTTTCTTGATTGTTACCATAGCTATGCCAGGTGCGCTTTTAAAGCCAATGATCTTACATGGGTACCTAAATATAGAATCTGTCCTGCAAAAATGATTTTCTTCTCTTCAGTAATATGGCTCTTAAAGGGTTGTTATTATACTAAAAAGACATCCGTAAACAGCACTGCACTGATTTTTACTATTAATACAGTTATATATACATTACTGCTGTAATCACGCTAACGGCAGTATCACACAAGGCATTATGCTGCATTTAATGGATGAAATAAACTGAGTGGCTGGACTTTCCAAATGTTTAGTAACAGCAAGTGAGTTGGAGATTGGGGTCATGGACATGACCCTTGATTCTGTGTTCGGAAGACTTCAGCCTCCAACTGTTATTTGCCCACTGAATAAATGATTCAATATATTCTTTGTCATTTGATCACTGCTATTGTCTAAATAAACCCTTTTTGTATATTCAGAAAGAAGCAGATATGAAGCAGCTCTCTGACATTGCAAACCTGCAAGATATGGATTGGTTATTCTGAATTCTGAATTCTTTCCATCATATCCCTGGCCTACAGGAACCAGTTAGTCGTCAACCATTATTTCAAAATCAATTCTGGAAACTCTCAGAATAAGGTGGCAGCGCTGTAATATGTGAAAAAACAAGGGAACTTCCCTAGTGTAATATCGTTAAATAAATGTGCACTGTGCACATGAAATTGTGAACCACACAAAAAAATTTTTAGTGTGCAGTGAGGATAAGTTCAGGTTGTGTAAGCTGCACTGTGCTTATTAAAAATGACAAATCAAGCTTACACAACCTGCACTTATCCTCGCTGCCACCTTATTCTGAGAGTTTCCAGAATCGATTTTGAGATTTACCTACATGTGAGAGGTGACTGGACAGATTACCTCCAGTTGGTTCAAGCGCAGTACATTGGATTCATTTCAATCAAGATCTACAACACTAAACTGAACTGATAAGTACTTTTGGTTTTTGGGACTAAGAGACTTTATTCATTAATCCAATTTAAATACATATGTTGTATATTGTACCACGGTTGTAGAAACAATCTAGGGCGCTTTACCTTTATATAAACTTTGTCAACCATTATTTACCTGTCTATTTAAAGGAATAGTTAGCAGTATTTATTATTTACTGATTTCCATCCATTCCAAAGCATTACAGAGGTTTTTAGAAGCTGTTAGTAATATTTATATACAAATTCAGTTACAAAATCTTATTGTGTATATGTTTATTAGGAAACTCCTCACTTGTTAAGAAGTAAAGGGTTGGATTTCATTCTCAATGAATAATGTTGGTTGTGATAAACAAAAATAAACCAGCTTTATTGCCAGGAGCATCCCTGCTTGGCCTTTCTGCATTATACACCAATGACTTCTATTTGTTAATCAGCTGGTCCACACACCAGGAGCCACAGGATTGGAGCATTTAGTAATATGAACAGTTCTTTGGGGATTCCATTTAAGATTGTGGGAATTGCTGTTGCAGTATGACACATATTTCAGCTTTAGCAGGACTAGAGTTGGGGGTATGCAAAGTGGGAAATTGCCCAGGGCCCGATACTTTAAAGAGAATCTCAGCAGCAATCAAGCAGAGGAATGCTACTGCATATGTACTCACCTAGCAATTCTCCTCCTGTACTGATGATGATTGTGGTCTGAGTTAAGAGTTGGCTCAGAACCAATTGGTAAGTAAATATGTACTGGCATTCCTTCAGCTCTGCTGGGACCCCCATTGGGATCAAATACTGGTGGGCACCACCTTTAAGTCAGGAAGCCCTGGGGAATAGTCTGGGAGGCAATGCTGGGGCCCTGATATTAGTTTAGCCTAAAACCGGCCCTGAGCTCTAGCAATAGATTTTTAATTTTAACTAAGAACAGGATTAGGTTGTTTTCCTTGCAGATGATTTTGCTCCCTGAAAATAGGGGCATTGAATTAGCCCCACACAAGGCCTGAACTATTACAGCATTAGGTATGAACTTCTTCATACATCAGCTTAGTATATCATTAAAGCAGTGCTTATTGTTATGTGTCTTATAATGCTACAATGGGGTAAATTCTAGGTTAGTTTAATAACAGCTACCTTCCTTTGTGAAATCAATGCAGAACTTGAATGTCCAGTGTGCCTCTAACTAAGACTTCTATAGACAATGTTGACAGTTTAAATCCCTTCTCTCACCTTCATGGCATCCTTTGTGTCATTGATGCAGTATACTCGCAGGTTGTATTCAAGGGAAGTGCAGGATGGTGGGGCAAAGAGTAACAGCTTTAGGCGCTTTGTAGCTGACATGTTGAGTGATTCTCCCACCAGAGCGAAACGACCCAGCTGCTCAGTAAAGAGGTAACAGCTGCTGTACTCCATGTGGCAGTAATATTGATGTGAAGGGCTTCCCCCATCTAACTGCAACACATCCTACAAAACAGAAGCCACATGCATGTAAATTATACAAAACAGTTGTTAAATCCTCTGGCTAAACTCTACCTATGCAGTCCTTACATATCTTTCCTGCAATTTAATTGTGCCCTAGTGTGTGGGGGAGCCTGTGCTATTTGGGCTATATACCGAGCAGACTACACTAGTGTGTGGAGGAGACTGTGCTATTTGGGCTATATACCGAGCAGACTACGCTAGTGTGTGGGGGAGCCAGTGCTATTTGGGTTATATACCGAGCAGACTACACTAGTGTGTGGGGAGCCAGTGCTATTTGGGCTATATACCGAGCAGACTACACTAGTGTGTGGGGGAGCCAGTGCTATTTGGGCTATATACCGAGCAGACTACACTAGTGTGTGGAG
>WMED01030868.1:0-10029 GCA_019650415.1 Pipa parva | reverse complement strand
TTGCACTATTTCAAATTATTCTAATTCGTTGACCAGCACTTGTATATATATATACACACACACACACACATATGCATACAGTAAATTGGCACTATATATTATTGGTTCACTTAGGAATATCTGCAAAGGGGAGTTTTCCCTTTATTTAAGAGTATTCTCGTAACTCTAGAAAAAAGCTTAATTTCAACCACAACTGCAGTTTTCTTTCCGATTGAACTATAAATGTCATTAATCTTTACCTGGCTTTATCTGCCAATAGGAAAGACAGAGTTACAGGCTTAATTTAGACTATTACTGTAGTCTTGAAGCTGGAGTAGAGCCAGCAACTGTATGGGTGGCATTTTCATTACAATTGATGTAAATATCTGCCTTTTTCTCCAGCTGCACATGCCATCCATCCTTTTGTGCTCACAGAATTTCCCCCTCCTAGTTTCAGCTGTCTTTTTTTACATACCATCCATGACTGCCTGGTGAAGAACTCTCTGAGGTTCAAAGGCTTGCAATTTTATACTTTGTGCTGGCCCAATAAAACCTATCTTGGCGTGTATTTCATCTACCTGCTTTAATATCATCTCTACTATAGATGGAGGGCGCAGTTATGTGACTGCAATGCTTATGCTGGGATTATTGCTACTTGTTAACCTTATGTAAAATTCTGGCCTGCGGTCTGGTCACATGAGAGTAGATCAGCTTCTGCAGTAGCATATTAGAAGGATGAGTCAGAATTTCCAGAACAGTTAAGTTCAGGTTGCCCAGCCATGAAATCATTTTCTGGGTTGGTTCAGTAGTAACAGTTTATTTGAGAGATGTTTAAATGTGAAGAGGATTACAAAACATTCTTCATACATGATAATATCAAGGTATTGGCACTGGCTTAGAGGGGAGGAACAAGGATCACATTTTCCTGCAACATACAAAAGAAAAAAAAAACCTTTGAAATCAGAGAAGGAAAGGACCAAAAATATGCAAAGCATGCCATTTGTTGTGATTACTATTTATAGGCGTGGAACAACAGAGCAACAATACCATCTCCCTAGCCTTTTGGGTTTTACAGTGAAGTATTTCTATCAAAATAGTCGCAAATTCACTTCTCAATATTGACTAAGCAGTGACTAGTCATGTCAAACTATCGGATGGCGGCGATTACTGTCGGATGTGTTGTGTGGTGTACTCAGTCACATAGAAGCCCTGTCATCTGCCCCCTAATTCTTCTGTCTGAAGTGGCAAAATCAAACAGGTGAATTCAGAATAGTACAGCTAGTCGCATTCGCCCCTTCAACACGCTTCTCTGCTTAGTCAATAGTAGAAGTAACAAATTGATGTGAAGAGCTCCATAAGATCGTGATGATTGTAGTCACCCAAATTAGATGCGTATTCACCACATCACAGAGTTTGATCACTAAGCGAATATGGGGAAGTGGCAAATAGATTGTGAATTCAGAGCTGTATGTGACTAATTGTCCTTTAATCATTGAGGCCCTAAATGTTAGATCTAGTGGGGATTATTAAGGGGAGAAGATATTAGCAGTATATCATATGGTTTAGTGGTGTTTCTAGCGATAGGGCAAGCACAGTTGCAGCATTACATCAGAATGCTACTACTACTACAAGTGTTCAGTTTGCTGAAACTCACAGGATTATGAAATAAAGGGGGTAATACAGGAAAGTGCGAACTCACCTTGCGATGATTCGCATCAGCTCTCAGAGACTGGTACGCGCTCCCTGGTCTCCTGCACGCAGAGATCAGTGAACGCTTTAAAGGTACTTTGGCTCACCTCACAACCAGTCGAGTTGCCTCGCGAGACTGGAATACCTTTAAAGTGTTCACTGATCTCCGAGTGCAGGAGACCAGGGAGTGCGTACCAGTCTCGGAGAGCTTATGCGAAGCATCGCAAGGTGAGTTTGCACTTTCCTGAATTACCCCCAAAGAGCATTGCAGCATTTGTAACGAGTAAAAGAAATTTACAAGCTAGATGATCATTGGTTGTTATAAGTGAAAGTTTACAGTGTTCAGGAATATGTCTACAGAGACTTCGGGAGGAATTTATAATGTCATTTCAACCTATTTGTCGCAATTCAATCTGTTTTGCAGTTTTTTTTTGCCACGCTATCACCATCTTTTTTTAGCTTTCTGCCCGCAATTGATGTAGTGCCGTATAAAATTCGCTGTGGAACGCTACATGGAAGTGCTGTAGAGCACTTCTTTACAAGTAGGAATTTTAACTAATTAAAAAAAAATGCTAATAAATCATATTTGGAAAAAGTCCTTAGTGCACATTAATAACAGAATGTATTTTTTTTAAAGCACTTTCCCATGTCTGTATTACAATTGTAATACTTTCTAAACAAGAATATACAAAAAATGTACAATACCTGTACATATTCCAAATGCTTCCAGAATGTTCCCACTAAAGTACTTACCAACATCCAATATTTTTTACTGACATTTTCATATGATATATCATTTTTTCCCATAAGATGTAACATTGTTTTCAAAGGAAAAATGGTTTAGGAATTAGAAGTAAGATACTGTATTTCTAATGCAACACATTCGTACAATCACTGCGTAGTTAACAGGTTCATATTTTTTACTGATCTGGAATTTTTTCTTCCACATGAAATGTTGGCCTTATTTTTTAAACTGTCAGTACAACAAGCCATGAGTGCACATATTGCTTTTCTGTCCCATACATGTCTACAAAACATTGCAACTAAGCAATGAATTAATAATCCTCAAGTGGAGTGGCTACACTACCTCAGCATAGGGTGTAACACACTTCATAAAGGAACCACATGCTTGTTTAAAGACAAGTCTAGCATTTGTAAAGAGGATACAACACTACTATACACACACACACAGATTATCTGATGTTCAGGTTGACTTAGGAGCTTGAATAAAAGCGGGAACTGTATTGCCCTGGAGTTTTATTTCTGCTTCGTAATAAAGGCATAAATGTAATTCAAGTTAGAATTAATCATAGTTCCCAATATCATTTTTTTTTTCCTAATGTGTTCAGTAAACATAAGGAATGTTATGATTGTGTGTCTCTCATTTCAGCTAATTACATATTTCCTATGTCAGTTATAGCCGCAAGTGTATCTTATTAAAGATTTGGCAGTAAAGTAAAAAGAGAAAGTGTTATCTGGTGAATCTACAGGATTTGGGATTTTTTTTCTAATCCGTTTTACATTTTTCTCTTACTGATGCCTTACTTTAAACACAATGCACAAATCTCAATCCAAGAAAAACAACTGTGCCAATTTCAAAATTGAAGTTACTTCTTTGCTTATTATTCTAATCACCCAGACTAGATAATTCAGTTTTGTTCCAGTCACACATCAACTACTTCATGATTAATGTCAAGAGTATTTTATATGTTGTGGTTTTCTGTTCCTCTGGACCAATTAGGTTGAGGTTTTCATTGTTCAATTGTTCAATTAGCCTCAGCTACATCTGTCAATTTCTGTAAGCCAAGGAAGCAAAGAGCTGCACAACACTGTTCCATTGTGGAGACTGGATATATTCTGTAATTCTAATAGTGTACAGCTGTATAGAGCAGCAATTCTCAACTTGGGGGTCGAACAACGCTTTAACAGGGCGCGAACATGATGTGAAGCAAGAATATAGCGCAAGTCCCTTTATATAAGGGATCCTGCGCATTAACGGCGGGCCCGAATGTCATCAAGTGACATGCGTACATGATGACATTTCGCCCAAACGTCATTGCGTGACGTCACGAGGGAGGGCGGGGACTTCGCGATCTCAACAAGGTTGAGAACCGCTGGTATAGAGTCTCTAAAAAACTATGCCTGTATCTGCCTTTCAGCTCAGCTTAAGTACATAACTTCCAGTTCTGCTGTGGAGTAAGGAGCTAACGGAGGCTAAATATATTCATTCTCATACATCATTGCTGCACTGTAATCATCATGTTGGCTTTGGCAAAATGAATATTTCTAAAACAGTGAGATATGTCACAGAACATAAAACTAAAAAAAAAAAAAAATGTAAATAGTTTTCCTTTTTTTTCCCCCATGATTTTCCATTACCAATGTAGTCATCTTCGGCTGCTGAAGGTGTTTGCCGATGAGATCACTGCAGAATGGAACGTATTTAACTGAACGAGTATGCATCTGTTTTCTTTCCTTTAACCTTAAGGCAAATTGCAGCATTGTATAATAAAATCATTTTTTTCCAATCTAACACAATTGCTTGCGTTGTTAACCTGCATTAAAGTCAGTTTCTCTGCTCTATTTCAATTAATATATTAAATAGAAACACCTGATTGGCTGTTATCATTTAGTGTTGACTGAACACTAAACCCTCTTTTTCATCAATATATTTTAATACAGGTATATGAACACTAAAGCATACCATTGCAGCTGTCTTTTTCTTAAAATGAAAAGTGATTTACATTGATAATTCAGTTATTCATTCCAATTGGAATAGCATTTAGAAAACATTCCATTTGATACCTACAAATCTAACCCCCTTTAACTCTTCAGTTTACATTTAATAAGCACATTAAGTCAAAAATATTTAAAGTGTAAGTAAAGTTATTGACCAAACTATACATATATCATATTTATAATGTATAAGGATAAACTGAAACATTGAAAAATAAAAACAATTTTGTGTTTTTCAGTTCTCACCTCTTAATCTTGTAGCCTGTCTCCCCTGCATTACTGTGTGTACTTGCTTCCTGTAATAGTGCCGAGAAGCCCCACCCCCTAATGAGGTCACACAATGACTCATTCTGCTAGTGCATGCTTAGTAATCTGATACTTTCCTCTCACTGCTAAGCCCTGCAACACTGAATTCCGACACTGTCTGTGTCGGTTTTTAAGATAAGAGAATGTGAGGGGTGGGGGCGGGCCTTCTCCACTACAGGAAGGAGGAATATTTTACAGAGGGATTACAAGTTATGCAGAGTGAAAAGGTGAGAGAGGATTTTACTAATAGTTTTTTACACTTTACAATACTTTAATGGGGCAATCTTTATAAACAGTTTTTGCTTACACTTTAAGAAGTTTGGTGAGAAATAGTGTTCCTTTAATAACAACCACACAGTTGGTATGCTGTTGGTTCACCTTGTCATTATATCCAACATATATTATTGAAAGGGAGTAACTTGTCCCTGGTAGGTCGATATTGGCAATATCATTATTGCTGATATTGAAATCTATTGAGCCCTTTTCAACCTATTTTAACTTTTACTAGTGTTCATCTGTTTGAAAGTGAATAAAGGATTTTCACCATGGCAGTAAATGTATCTAATCCCTGGAGCAAATATCAGCGATATCAATATCACAGAGCTCCACTGAAAGTCATGTAAATTTTAGCATTATTATTATTATAGTAGTATTAACAAATCGATATTTATCAATAATTTTTTTTTTTGCTTTACATAAATGCGGTGGGGAAAAAAAACACGGAAAAAAAATCTGAAAACCGTTGAAAACAGATGAATAGGTCAAAATGACTTTAGTAAATATCCCCCAATTACAGTATATAATCTATAATGGACCATTGTGTTCAACAACAGTATCTGAGATTTGATAATACATTTCACATTTATGCATATCTTGTTCTTAAATAATGTTGCACTTAATACAAAAATATGCATTTATGTTCAATAAAAACCTACCACATTATGCCTCCTGAATCTATGGGGGGAGGGAGTACTCCACATGGGTACTCATTTTATTAAACAGTCCAGGTAGAATAAGTAATAATTGGGAAATGGGAATGAGAGAAGGGCTAACTGTTTATTATATTTAATAACATATGTAAAGTCTAAACTCCTTCTGCTCGTAAAATGTGGACATTTCAACTTAAAACACTGATTTCAATGCCATAGAATTAACTAAAGGCATTAATGGCAATCGTGATCATCAGTACAAGTCTACAGCGTTTCTAGAAGCACCCAGTTGCCATAACTCTTTTTGACCGACACCAACACAAAGGGGGGAATTCAGCAAGCAGTGAAGTGAGCTCCGAAGCCTTCGGCTCACTTCGCAAATGGTATTATGCGCATGCTGATGTTCTGCATGCGGACATCAGCATGCACATTAAAGGGATTCCCGACTCGCCGAGGCAACTCTTTTGGTCTCGCCGAGACGGGAATACCTTTAATGCGCATGCTGATGTCTGCACGCAGGACATCAGCATGCGCATAATACCATTTGCGAAGTGAGCCGAAGGCTTCGGAGCTCACTTCGCTGAATGCTGAATTCCCCCCAAAATCATCAGGGGTATTCCATCTTTTTGTTGTAGTCCACTATAAAAACATTTGCTTTAAAAGCGATATCAAGGAGGGTTGGATAAAATGTAAAAATAACTGAAAATGTTGACTGGTAACAGAATGTTAAATCAAAATGAAATAAATATCGGCACTTTCAAGACTATAAGGGGGTTATTCACTAAAGTCCAAATTGTTGCGTATAGGTGTGAATTTGCCAGATAACAACAGTCGAAAAATAGGCTGCTAGTGTCACAGTCACGTCTTTATAATGAGAATATTGTCAGTCAAAACTTTATTATAGGAACATTGTCGCAATTTTAATTTTAAAAAAATGTCGCGACTTTACAATGGGGAAATTGTAGCCGATTTGCTATGGGAATCTGCTGTTTGTGAATTCGACAGTTGAATTTGCACCTTAGTGAATAACCCCCATTTGGCCTTTCCAAGTTTAATATATTTCGCCCTAAGGAGGATCACAAACAAGTATTAGTTCTTCTTTACATTCCGAACTCTTTTAAAAAACTAATTTTTTTCTCCTAGCAATGAAAATATAATTTACTAACCAATTAAAGAAAAGAAATGAAACCAAGTTGAATATAGTGCCAAAAAAAACAAGGAATCTGTGAAAGAAAGCGCAAAAACAAAAAGAATCCAAAATAGTGCTTTATCAAATACTATATAAAAAGAAAGGGTGAACCCGAACGTGCCAAAATCATTTTAATCTTAACACATTTTTATTCATATATATGTTTTTATCTATATTCATTTAATTTACTTAGTTTTTTTGTACATTTTTGTAGATTTTATTGGGATCTCTTTTTGCTTTATTGTTTATGGATATCTACAGGTAGTTCTACATTGTGGGTGTGTTGTACATCTCAGTGTTCTTTGTTCATTTAATGTTATTATTAATTATTTATTTAACCTTTAATTGGTCACTTTTTCTGACTTAGACTCTGAGAGACCAAGGGTCGTACCAAGATATATCCAGATACAGTATATTTATTCACTAGTCTTGTAGAAATAAGATTTTCATAGAGAATACTTTATAGATTATGGAATATGTCCAATAAATATGAAGTGATTCCATAAAAAGCACAGCATACTCAATGTAACTTTAACTCAAAATCAAATAAAGCTTAAAAATGACAGCAGAATTATCACCTGACATGAGAAGATACTTACTTTAAAAAAACTCTTTATTAAATAAAATGTATGCACTGACAAAATAACCAGAAAAATATCAATGAAAATCAGACTTTGTGCATAAGAAATTGGCTCTCTAAAGTATTCTAGATTTATAGAGCATTCGTAATTAAAAGCACATGGATACAGTACTTGGAAGTAA
Source organism: Pipa parva (assembly GCA_019650415.1). Lineage (NCBI taxonomy): Eukaryota > Metazoa > Chordata > Amphibia > Anura > Pipidae > Pipa > Pipa parva. Next base: position 2,439 of record WMED01030868.1, on the reverse strand, counting down.
TGATGTCATCAGAATAATTGTCATACACCATTTTTTTCTGAATTAAGGTAGTCTTACCTACAATTAATCTTATTTTTTTCCCCTTTTTGGTATTTATGTGGATGTTATAAACACGACTTGTCTGAATCAATAAAAGTCTTTTTTTTTTCTTGTTTTACTTTATATTGCAGATTGCAGAGCAAAATTCTCTATGCTACTCAGGATAATTCAGTTTTTTTCAACATTCCCCAAGTGGAAAATAAAAACATATATCTGCAATCGTATACAGTTGGCAACAGCACAAACTACTAATGTGAGATGAGGGAGATGTTCCCTGGAGTTTAAGACACTTGTAATTTAAGGTAACAAAAGGAGAACTGTTAGTTCTTTAAACAGCTTGTGTTGGACAAAGAAAATCATATTAAGAGTATATACTCAAGGCATATTCATAAACATAGGTGCAGACTTGCACTAGTGCTGTAGACAATAGCAACCATCAGCTTTCCCAAGTTAATTACATTTGGAATTACTTAACTAGATATCCAGCTAATTGCTATGGGTTATAATTGTACTGCACGTTTACTCCTATCTTATTGAATATATCAAGGGACTACTTCCTAATATTGCATTACACCCCTTTTGTGCTCAGATCAGCCTCCATTCCTTGGAGCTAATACAAAGCAAAATGAGTTGGCATCTATTCATGGTCTCACCAATAAACTGCATGGTACTGCTGGCTGGATGTATTTTAGATAGTTGACCATTAATGAGAGGTCCACCAGTTGGCTGGATTTACTCAGACCAGCACCATGCATGTTCTGTATAATTGAACCTTATTTAAAAGCACCTAAATGCCCATTATTTGCCCATTTTCTTTAAGTACATAATGCATGATTCTTTTTGATTAATTTCCTTTATCTATACCGTGAAGGCAGATTAGGGATTTTATATAGAGAATAGAGGAGCAATGTTAGTCCACTAAAATGATGAATATTGCAATACTTGCTGATAAGAAGAGGACACCAAAGAACAGGCTGGATAGACACAATCAAGGCTGACACAAATATGCCCAAGAAAGAACTGAAAGAGATAGGAAAGTGTGGAGAACAATGATCCATAAAATGACCGAAAGTTGGCTTTGACTGAACAGATAAATCATCATCATCATCATCATCATCATCATCATCATCAACAGTCAGTTTAAATAGACATGCTTTAAAGAGGTTTTTAAATGATACCAAAGGCACATGGAAATTCTACAACAATAAATAAACCAATAAAATGCAAGGGAATCAAATGTCATAAATAGCGTTAGGGACAAGTCAAAGTATTTTGGTTTGGTTTGGTATTAAGTGAGATGATAGCTAAACTTTTCATTAAAGACTTCTTGGATAAATTAAAGTACTTATTTCCCTATTGACTCTCCCCTTCTGGTTAGATGCTCAGTTCTACTTTGACTCTCCAATATTTTGAATCCCAGGCTTGTGCACCATTAATGCCCTCTGCTTAATCCCTGTTGATATCTTGCTCCTGTTAGCTCAGTAAGTCCTGCTTCTGAGCTGACCACACATTTCTCTGCATTGGAATTCCTGCAGCTATCCGGCAGATCATGTTCTCTCATTGGTCCCTTGAGCAGCGCCTCAAGCCACACTCGCTTTCCCTCCTCTGGTGCCTGTCAGATGCTTGTTGTCACTCCCCACTGCCACTCTTGATTCTCCAGCAGTCAGAAGGGAACTCCACTGTTATTAAAGCTATCCTGTTCACCCTCTGTTAAAAGGGCAAGATTACTACTACTGGCAATCCCTGTTTGCTCACCTGACAACTAGGCATTAGTTAAAAGAACACTATATCCTGTATTCAGTCCCAGCAACCAGACAGTGGGAATCAGCCCAATAGTCTTTAAGAGCTCCTCACACCACCAAAACTAATACAGCCATCCGAAGTATGTATTTTCTGAAATCGCACACCTTTAGCTACCTGGGCATGCCATGCTTTTTGTTGTGGGTGCAGAATTCTGTACACAAACCTTCATGGAATTCAGTGTAGCAATCAGGGGTCAGAGGGGGGGATTTTTCTGGATCCACATGGAGCTCTCAGGGATCAAAGGGGAACTCTCCAATATGTGGTGGATGTGGGAGCACACTTTTATATTGGGGCCACTCAGAATTCTACTGGGACGAGTAGGGGCTATGGGGGGTTAGTTGGGGCACTCATTTTTTTAATTAGATTGGCAGCTTGAGCTGGCATGCTTTTGCAGGCACAGAGGAAGGAAGTAGGAACCTGGCAGCACAACCCACATGTGCTTCATGTTTCCTTTGTCTTCTGTGACCAGCTTGTCTTAGGAGCTCTTCTTGGTGGCTCCTTCCATGTCTCTTAAATGCTCCTAAAGTAAATGTTTGTTGAGAGGTTTAACCGTTTAATGACCAGCATGTAAAATTCACATTGCTGGCATTTAAGGCT